>VOQJ01020159.1:0-13659 GCA_015052665.1 Apistogramma diplotaenia | reverse complement strand
TATGTAAGTGAATGGAAGGAGAATGACAGTTTAACAGGTGTACCTAATAAACTATCATTCTCCTTCCATTCACTTACATACGACTTTAAATTGCCTGCCATAAGTTTGTTTTTCTATGGCAGGAATCAAAGTAGTTTGCATAAAAAAAGATAACAGTGGGATCCATGCAAACAGTGCCGGCACAGTAGGAACCCTGTTTTTAAGGTTGGAAATTTGTATCAACAATTACTGAGAGATAATCTGAGTTATGGTTTTTCAGGAAAGTCGGATGCGCAGATCATGAAGATACAGAGAACACTGTGTCCTTGCCTCGGCCACAGTAAATCTTTAACAGGGCACTTACGGATGATATGTATTGATTTTTTTTTCTTTCTGCTTTATGAGTAAAAGCCTAAGCTTTTGTCTGTGGGTGCAATGCACATGGGAATAGTCTAATAAATGGCTAAAGGTTTCTACGTTGGAAGAGAACACATTTCACTTCACTTTTCTGATGAAGCGCTGTGGTTACTGCTTTGATAGGAGCTGAATCGATTACCCAGAGTGGAGTCCGAGAGAGCAGAATCACCAAAATATGTCTTTAAATTTCTGTGGAACAGCTGCTGCATGTTAACTTGTCAGCCAAGATTCATTTAATTTAATAAATGGAATCAATCTGAAAGTACTTTGAGAATCGACCCTCATTAGTCATAAGCTCTTTAGTGCGCCATACACAATGCCACATTATTGTTTACAGTTCATACTTTGCATGTAGAGTCAATTTATATTGATTAATACTGAATTCAGGTTTGTGTGCTGTTATCTGGCTGTCTCTTCACTGCAAGAGGATACATTTTGGAGGATTCTTTTTGAATAAGGTACAGACTGAGCCACTGCCATGGATACAATGAGATAAATTAAAGAGGAAGAGGAGATGCTGCAGAAGAAGTGAAAGGGGTGCTTGAAGAGATAAATCTGAGAGAGAATGGATAGAGAACAGGACGTTAGCCCAACAAGCTAAACAAATGAGTCATGCTGGATGTTTGTGCACATCAAAGGAAGCCTATTATGAAACAATATTTCATGTTTTAGACATGCACAGTTTAGAATTTTTTTTTATATTTTTGCTTACATTTTTGGTGTTTAAAAGAAATTGAAGGTGTGTTTTCAGACATAAATCTGCTGTACCTCCTGAATCTGCAGTTTCCCATCAGCAGTGACATCGTAGGCAGACATGAACCTTTTCTTCAAATTCTGGACGTCCTGTTCAGCGACTTTCTTCTGTACAGATTTGAAGAAAACATACATTTTCTCAGCCCACTCCACTATTACAAAGCCAGTGCGCTGTTTACCTAGACAGAAAATGTGGTTACAGTGTGGAGCATATTGTAATAAAACTGTAATACTGTAATAAAAAATAAGATAAAATAAATCACATTGTGGAATTAAACACGTCATTCAAATCACTATATTTTTGAAAACCTTAAGAATCAAAGATATTGAACATAAGACTTCACTGGCTGAGTCATATTTATTTTAAGCGGTGTCACCATGGATACTTATTTGATCTAAGTTTTTTTTCCTCTCAAGGTCTGCTTTCTCTACCCCAGGCTAACTGATTCCACAGCTTATGTAGTTCACGCAACTGGCCTTCCTATTCCCATTTACATTCCCATTCTAAAACATAGAATAAGGAGTAAAATCCTTTGCCTCAAGCGAATTCTTCTTTTTCTTTCAGTTGCTCACTTTAGGGCGGATGATCTGCCTCCCATCTCACCCTTTCTCTAGCATCCTCCTCTGTCCCACCAACCCTCTACGTGTCCTCCTTCACTACACCAACGAATCTTCCATGAGGTCTTTCTCCTTTCCTCTTGTTCCATCTTCAACATGCCTTCAACATTTTGCCTGCAACACACTCAACCTGAGCTGTCCTCTGATGTACCCGTTTCTAATCTTGTCCTTTCTGGTCACTCCCAGTGAAAATCTTAGCATCTTCTATTCTGATGCCTCCAACTCAATCTCCTGTCTTTTTGTTAGTGCCACAGGTCTCACTACCTTCCTGCAACCCCCCCCCCTTTACTCTTGTTGCTATCCTTCTGTCACAAAGCACCCCTGAGCCCTACTGCAACTCATCTCGACCCACTCCACCCTGCCTGCACTCTCTTCTTCACCTCTCTTGTGCACTGTTGCTTTAGATGGTTGATCTCAGGTATTTAAAATCACTCACCTCTGCTCTTTGCAGCTTCATTCTTACATCTGTCTCATTCACAGACATATTCTATCTTATTTCTACTGACTTTCATTCCTCTTCTTTCCAGGGCATACCTCCACCTCTCCAGGCTCTCTTTCACCTGATCCCTGCTCTCACTCATGCCTGACCTCATCTGTCAGCCTGACCATCACCATTGCAAACAAAAGGAGCAAACATCATATATACCAAATATCCCTGTCTTCTTTCCTGTGTCCAGAGGATAAACCATATACCTTCCTGGCAGTTTCCCTCACCACTTCAGCTGTACTTTTTATCTAGTAACCTGTCTCACCTCCTCTTTGAACTCTGTGCAATATTTTTCCTTCTTTAGCAGCTGCCATTTATTCCTCCCTCTTATTGATTTCCAAAATTATTCTACAGACTACAATGTGGTGGTGTCTAGCTACATTTCCCCTGCTGTCTCCTGTCTATTTTATAGTGTGAACATCTCCGTTGCCAGAGCTTCTCTCAGTGGACCCAGATTAATCAGATCTGGAGATTTTACAGTCCTCTGGAAATCATCCTCAGACCCCAGCTGAGCTACTACTGCCGGTCCAACCTGCTGCAAGAGTTGTAGACAGGCTCACCTCACTGAGCAGCCCTGAAAGAGCTGACAGTTTTTAAGCTAGAATGGGATCTTTTCCAGTTCAATGTTTTGCCCTTTGGATTAGTGTCCAAGCAGCTTTCTGTCATATAACTTCGCGCAGGGTGGCTGTCCTGGTTTATTTTGATAAACACTTCGTTCACATTGACATGAATTTCTCTGGAGGTTTTTTTTTCCATCCACAGTCCTGAAGATGGTGTGAGAGCAGTCACTTTACTGAGTGTTGTCGAATAGATTGTTTAACTTGCTGTTTAGTGCACAACACTGTATTAAAGTTCAGAAGAGATTCACACTTGTTAAATGTGATGCATTTAAGAATAAAGAACACATATTCCAGTAGATTACAACCATCAAAAAGAGAGCTGCAGACTTGGTTTGTTGCATGCTTATCTCAGCTTATCTCATTTCCTTTGCAGACCAGCTTTTTTTCCACTGCCACATCTCAGATAACAGTGTTATTTAAAAATATATTTAGCAGCTCATCTTTTACTGTTTTTTTTTTTTTTACTAACTATGAACAGCTCTGTAACGGTAGCTATAGAAACCTGTGGATCCCTGGTACTGAAGTCTGAGTCTTTCCTTCATACAATGCGGAGTACAAGGTGCCAGCCCCTGTCATTACAGAAAGAGCATTGCTCTTGAGCATTAGCCTTGTAACAGTCACTCTGTTGCTAAGCAGAATTTTTAAAGCACACATCAGCTGAACAGCTAATTAATCTAGAGAATTGTTTAGGTTCAATTGCTACATTAGACTTGTAATTTATCCTTGCATGTGAGCATTTCCTTTAGAATATTTTGCAGCAGCTGCATAATTACTTGGTGGGGTGCACTCCAGGAAATACAAGCACAAATAAAACAGTGGCTGGTGTTGCCCAAATAGTTTAACAGCACCAAACAGAAAATAATAGAATGACTGTGGAGTGTTTTTTGTAGCTGAATAAGAAACACACCAAACACTATTTCTCCTCGGGGCATTGTGGATGGAAAGCAAACATCAGAGACACAAAGTGGCATGTGGTTGGTGGTCTATTTGTCCTAGTGCAACCCAATTAGTATCCAAGGGAGTTCCACACATCAACAGACATGCAAACAAGAACATGTACTAATAAATGTGAGCTCATTTGGGTTTCCATTAAGAGGGAGATGATCTTTTCTACGGATAACAGTAATATAACTTTCTTCAGTAAACATGATGTGTCATTAGTGCAAATCATTGCACATAACACACACATGGTCAGTTTCTAACTAAGTCAAGAGCTCTTCCTGACAGTGCTCAGAGCCCTTTAATTGGATTGTGTCTAACATGTTTATAGTCACCACACCTATTGTTGATAGCTGCATTGGGGCTCAGCTGCCCACACAAGAGCAAATGCTACAAATTCTGTATCTGTATAAAAACTATGACCAGCCAACTTCAGCTTTAATTTTCATAAACTCCCATTAATTCATGTGGCCGAAATATAACTACCACTGTGTAGCACACGGTGATTTTTGTGGCAGCTGCTTGCAAATTAAAGAAAGAAAAAACAATCTAAGTTATTAGTTCCTCTGTGCCGGCCCTGCGACAGACTGGTGAGCTGTCCAGGGTGTACACTTCCAACCCTGAACTGTATCTAAGGAAGAAAATGGATGGATGGATAAAGAAACTATCAAATGCAGGACTTTATGCAGATCACCACACCAATATCACCACTTCTAAGACTGTCATTGATGCTGCATAGAGATAAATTCATACTAAATGCACACACAGGACGACGCATCATCAGACGCTTACGATGCCACAATCTTTGGCTTTGTGCTTGATCGGTTACCTTTGACTACACGGAACTGCTGTCATCACAAGGATTCATCCAGAGCAGACTCACCTGTGGATGCAGTCTTTTCATCATGTGACGGAAAAAGTCATCAAGCTCTTTGCCCTCAATGTAGCCATTATCTATAAAAAAAAAAAAACAAGCAAACAAGCAGTTCTGATGCTGATGCAGTGAAACAAAGCTGGATTTTCTTTAAAAACAAAAAAGAGAATACATAGAGTAGTAGCTCTACCACAAGCAGGCTGTGGTCTTATTTTTAGCTGTCTTGTGCAAAGTCACACAGCTGCTTCATATTCAGCAGCCTTTGTTGCATATAACCCTTTTAGATACACCACAGCTTATGTTTAATACAAGAGTATTACAAGTCTGTTCCTACAGAAAAGGAACCACTCAGTTATTTCTTCCATTTCTGGATAAATTTATGCACACTAATAATTTAAAATACTTACACTTGACACGTTTTCATCATAAATAAGGATAGTCACATTTCTTTAATGCCCAGTAACATCACTTTTAGGTATCTTTATTATAAGAACACATCAATGAATGACCTTACCATCTGCATCAAAGTGTTGCCAGATTTCCAGGAAACCAGCTGCATCCAGGTTATCAAAAGCAGAGTCCATGTTAATAAAGAAAAGTAGGCTGTGAACTTTTACACACACACTCACACAAAAGGCAGATGTCTGAGGTGACAAACTGTTTTTACACTGTAGCCTGCTTGGTTGGCATATGCTTTTTGTGACCAAGCGAAACCACACCTCCCTTCTCTGTGTGTGTATGTGTGTGTGAGAGAGAGAGCGGGTGGACAGTAACATTGTATTTGCCATCTGGTGGATGTGTGGTTACACTGCAGTCCAGATCTTCCATTGGAACTTGTTACATTTACAGAGGAACAAACACGACAATGCAAACGTTATAGCCAGTAAAATTATTTTAATCAGTATCAACTGCATGAAGGAATGCCCATCATCAGACTTAGTGGAACATATTCATCCATGTCCAAAAAGAACAAATGATGCATTAAGACAGAAGGAAAAAAAAACAAATCATTGCATTGTATTAATGACAATTAAAGTCAAACTAAAGTCATTACATTTAATAAATAATTACATACAAAGAGTTAATTTCTACATTTATGAACAAGTGAGAGGAAAACCAACAAATGATCAAGAATTCACTGGCCACTGTTTGTTTTTTTATTATTCCAAATAAGTTACAAACAAATCCCTAGTTTAGAAGTGTACTTAGTACCAAAACTATATAGGATTTGCTGTGGTCACATAGGTGTGTGGCTATATCATATGTAAGTATATTACATGTGCATATGTTACACATACATATATACACACACCTACATGTATGAAAGCACATATATACATACAGTACAACTCACAGTCACATCATGCAGTCACACACATGTAGACACTGAGGTCTAAACTTAACGCTACAAGTTATTTTCATGTTTCATGTTTCAGAGGAAACTGGAAACTATCATTTTCTCTTTCTCAATACCATAGATGTGGATCTGGATCATTTCCTTGCAGGATATTGCAAAGTAGGAGTTTTTTTATTTGATTTGTTTTTATTTTATTTAGATAGGTGTGAAGTGAACACCTGTGAGACAGAAAGTGAAGTTTGAGTGTTGAAAATCAAAGCCGCTGTTGATCTTAGGAACAGGATATATACAGCAGAGAGGGTGTTATTTTAAGTTCATGATTAGTGACAAAGAAGCAAAATCTAACCCTTGAAAAATGACATCAAAAAGACGCCATAATGTAGGTAAAGGCGCAGCAGTGAGACCTTTCGGCCCCGACGTGAACTAGACTCCTTTACAGTAACAAATACAAGCAGTGCCCCCTTTCACACTGTACATCAAGAACCAGCGCTGAATCCACATCTCACACTGCTTTGACCTGCGGTATACAGTAGCTGGTTAATGCCAGTATCATAAAAATTTGATCTCACACAAACAGGTGTTTATGCTGCAATTATGTCATACTGAATGATTGTAGAGCTCAAAATAAAATGACAGGTGGTTGTTTAAGAGTTAAATATTGTGAATTGGCAACGCAGTGCAGCACCATATCCAGTTAAAGTGGGTTGCCTGAAGGATACCGGCCACTAAAAACTGGTGATTATAGGAAGCGCAATGTGGCACGAGTGGAAGATCAAAGTGTTTATGCTACATTTGTGAAATGACATGGTTCAGCATAAAAAATATTTATGGTACAAACTGTAGATAGAGGGATCAGCTGCCCCCCCCCCCAAAAATACTTTGCCAATATCATTTTAAGCTTTTGTAATTCTTATGATTAATGACTTCAAAAGCACCATTAGTTTGACAACTGTGAAAAAGGTCACTGCTTGTTCTTAAGAGAGGACGATCAGACGAACTGGCTCGAGATTTATGTTAATGTGACTCATTAAAGTCCTGAAATAATATGTACAAAACAGCCCGCAGGTCCACGTAGTCAGAATACTGCTACCTTCAGTTCACGTTCACTCTAGGCACTGCATGCTTTTTGAATTTAAGCAATAAGATTGCCAGCTAATGCCATGAGTTTTCTTTAAACTGAATATATTCCATCCTGCATGGAAAGTAAAAGTGAACTAAATTTGAAGGATGATGATGAAGAAGAAGAGTGTCTGATTTCCTTCATGGATGATGCTTTTACACAAAGAACAAACTGGTAGGGTTATTGTCATTCTTTTGGAGGAATGTCAACATTAATCAATGACAGTCTGTTGTTGGAGGTATGGAGCCCTGCTTAAGAGCAATACAGAGTCTTTTGCTTCCAGGAGCACAAACTACGATTTAACTGCTATAAAAAATGGCCAAAATGAGCACAATCAAACTCTGTGTTGCACTTTAACAGTACCCCCCCCCCATAAACAGCAAATAGCGTATTTTTCCACAGTGTTTACGTACAGAGAACAGTATTATTTAACAGTGCTAAAGCCATACTGATTATCAAAAACGTTAGAGTGTACCAAAGTCCACTCAAAAGCAAAAGCACATCACATGGTGACTCCAGCTCTCGCAGGGAGGATAACTTGAGTCCAGGTGGTGCGTTTGATTTTACATTAATCTACAGCTGTCCCTCAGTACTCGGTCATACTTTAAGCCCGAAGTACATGAAATATATCTGAGTTCTGTCTGCGCTGAGAGTCTCAGCGGAAACCTGTATGTTCCTGTAAAAAAAACACAAATTGCATAATGGATCCAGGCACCTCTGAAGCCTGCAAAAAGTCATTTGCACATACTGATGATACTGTATACCAAAGTCTATACAAATATATTGAAGGGGGAAAAAATGGGTTAATATCTGGTTGTATGTTTGACTTCAAGTACAACACAGCAAACCTGGTTTAAGTGGTATTGTGTGTTTGGTCCTTGACAGATGAGTGAGAAGACTAACGATTATTAGTTACAGATTTTAGATGTAAACTCACTGTCAGAGTCTCTCTGCTGTTTTGTAAAAATGTCATGCATCATTTTTAGTGGATTGGAAACTTAAGGTTTATATTTAGGTTCCAGCGTTGGCTAAATGAGCTTGAGCAACCCATGAGGCAGGAGATTTTTACCTGAAAGCAGGGATCAAGAACAAAGTCGGCAGCAGGTCTAGAGAGGAGAGAAGGCTGCGTGTGACACGGAAGCTCTTTCGCAATATAGTAAAGTATTGAGGTTAAGTTAGATGACCTACATGTAAAAGCCCATCACAAATGTTATTTCATGTAATTGAATTATTGTTGTACACAAATTAATGACAGTTACATATGTTGCCCTGCAGGGTTTGCTTTGCTAAGTGAAAATGTGAGGCTTGTGTTTGCTGTCAATTTGTTTTATTTATATCAAAATAAAGTCTTTGTCCGCCTCTTCCCCAGAGTCTGATGACTTCTTGCCTGCTGCTTTGTCCTTGTCTGAGTTCGCGCTTTGGTCCTTGGTCTTGAAGGAGCCATGATCTTCAGAGTTGGAGCCGAGTGGGCTGGATCGCTGAACAGAGTCCACTGATCGTACTGGGGATGAAAAGGGAGAAGAAATAATCAAACCACAACAGCTGATGCCTTACCCCCCCCCCCCTTTTGTTTTTGTACATTGGGGCTTCGAAACGCTTTCTAAAACTGAGTAATTTAAAACAGCAGGATCAAGAAAAAATAACCATGTTTGCTACTGTAATGACAATGATATCACTGAGTTATGAGACAATGAAAGCAAAGCAAAATAAATCTTCATAACTTAAATAACTTTTAATGGATTCTTGTTTAGAGCTTTTAGTGCAGTGCCTCAAACAGAAGCACAATTAACTTCTCTAATCATATCTGTAAACCGGCCACAGGCCATCGTGGATCTGTGCATTTTTAAGAGCAAGATTCAGTTTTATAGCTTGTGATTGGTTAAGAGAAGGACATTTGGCTGCTGTCAATTTCTTTCATGATTATTTTATGGTTAAAAAAAACGTTATGATTAAAATATATATACAATTGTGTGCGTGTGTATATACATATACATACATAAACATATGTACATAAACACATATATACATATACACACATTTTTTTGTTAGTCCTTAAAATTATGCAGTTATCACATGGGGATCAAAGCAGTGGTTTTCCATATAATCTTTATGGAGAGACTACTTTTTAAATATTCTAAACGGCAGCCTTACACCCACTTAATAATACATTAACTTGCCTCAGGGGTTAAGCTTTGATCCTGTCTTTGTAGATTAAGCATATTCAGGAGCTGTACTTTTGTTCAGTCTGCTTTCAAAAGGGATCTCTCTCCAAACTCCCACCTGTTTTTTGCTGCGTGGCAGCCTCTTGCTCTTTGTGGTCGTTATATGTTGAGGTGAAATGGCTACTTGTTAGGCAAGTCTTGTAAAGTCAAGTTTTACAAATTAACTAGTGGTTTTACTTTGCATTACATTCACCAGCTGATTACGCTGACAGGTTTACTACCTGCAGCGAGGCCTGCGATCCCGGATGAGCTACGGAGGAAGCTACAGTGTTTTGGAGCTGGAGCTGTTCGAGCGATCGTCACGGGGAACGTGAGGTGTTTGGACAATAATGGGGACACTCTCACTGAGATGGCTGAGACCAGGGGGGAACCCAGTGTGTGTAAACTGATGCGGCGCAGTGAAATGTTGCCACAGTGACGTTTAACGAACTGCAGTGTGCAATAAGCGACTTTAATCATAGTGGTCAAAAACTTGCAAAACAATGTATATGTGTTATATAATAAGATAGCGGCTCAAAGGCAGTGAGACTTGTGAGTGTTGTGACCTGAATCTGTCAGTGCCACATCTGTCATCCTGCACAACATACAGCAGCAGCCTCCATGGAGCGATAACAAACATGAGGCCGCAGGGGAAGCGAACAGTGTCTGATCCTGACAGTGAGATCAAACATCTACCAGCCTGTTAGTCTGAAGGAGACAAAAAACTAACCTCTGATGTATTTATGAGGGCGTGACTGAGCCGCGCAGTTCGCTGCATTTTCAGAGCAGCCGAAGATCCATTTCGTTAATGCGTTACCATTAGAAAAACTGAAAGACGTCAACAAACGTATTTTGTGATTTACCTTCCTGAGTGGGTTTGTTGGTGGAGACTCCCTCCTTGTCTTTTTCTGATAGCACCCTCTTCAGTGTTGGAGGAAGACCTGTGACTTTATGAGACATGCTGCCACTGCCGGGGGAATCCGAGCTCTCGTCTATGTCAACAACAAAAATTTAAGAAATCAGTGGAAAACAATATTGTGTCATGTGTCAGTGCAGGACAAAGTATGGCTGCTTAAATTTGGATACGTACCCAAAAATGCAACAAAAATGTTGTTTAGAAAGACTAAAAATCGAATAAATAATTTACACTAATATGGATTCGTGCGTTACAAACTGCTCAAACCCAGGTTTCTGACAGTACCTGTGCTCCTGCTGCTGCTCGTGGTCCTGGGTTTCTGTGGGATTGCGGGTCGAGCAGCCAGAGCCGGCTTTGCTCCCTGTGGCACTGGTGGTTTAGGACTCACTGGTCCGCCCGGGGAACTCGAGGAAGATGTCGCTCTGAGACGAGGCGCTGGCTCAGGCTTGGTCTCACCGCGTGGCGAGGTCTTTTCTGGTGACGCAGGGTCAGCTTTGTTAATGGAACCACTGGGAGACCTGCTTTCTGGAGTGCTGGGTTGAGGCTTGGCTGTTTACAAATGTAACAACGAAAAAGAAAAATCAAAAGAATTTAATTGTTTTATTGTACTGGAAATTGGACCTGTAAAATTTCAGGTTTATTAAGAAGAAAAACAGCTCACCTGTTGTGTTGCTGTCAGGCCTGTCAGGGCTGGAAGACTAGACAAGACAAAAGATTAAAATACTGGATCACTACCCATGACAGCAGAAAGATAACTGTGGTAAACTTGACACACTGCACTCAAATGTAATAATGGGTTTTTCAGTTTCCAGAGTACACTGTTACACACATGCACCCAGCAGGAAGCCAGCCAGAAGCAGCAGAGGCCGCGGTGCCACTGATGTGACATCATAAACTCCCCCCTAATGGCACAAACACCACGAACCTCTTACTGCACACTCTCAAATGTGATGACATGGGCTGTGTGGTTTCAAGGCCAGGGATTTCAGTTTAATCCCTGGTGCTGCCACACTAATCCTTCCCCCTTAAATCATAATGGGATTTCTTCTATGCAGTTTTTTTGCTCCATTTTTTTTAATGAACTGGGAAAATAAATACATCAGAATAGAGAAAGCAGAAGCACTTGTATAGTAGAGAAATAAAATCAGTAAAGTATTCCCAGCATTTATGTCACGCTGTGATTCATGACAGTGAAAAAACACCTCTCGTCTTCCTTCTTCGTCTTCCTTCTTCCCCTTATTTGATTTCATGCTTGCATCTTTTCAAATTGGCACTTTCCCCCGTTCCCCCCTGCTCTCACCTTGCCCTCTGGCAGAGAATCTGGCTTGTTTGCGTTTTTATGTCAACATGTTGTCGAGTGCTGCGAGTCGCCTGAAGTCATCGACGCCTGTGATTTTCAGTGTTTCTAATTTTACACATTCTCCCAGCAGCAAGTCACACTGAGTGAGTGTTGAATAAAAGAGCTTTGACAAGTGGAAGCTCAATACCTGCAGTGCTTTGACCCCAAAATAAAGTGATGTGCTCTTACTTAAACAAGCATCTCACTTAATGATGTTTTATTACCATCAGTTTGGGTGTGTAACGCTGGGATGTCTTGGACTGACAGGATCCCCTGAAATTATCAAAATTTAATTTTATGGGTGCCTTACTTTTACATTTATCTGTAAAACATAAGCTAACAAAAGATATTGTCTGCCATCGTTTGGATGCAATACCAAAACTGATCGTACAAGGGCACAAATCAACTAGTAAGGAACATTGAGCCACAAGAGCACCTTGCTTGATGGTCAAAACCAAAAGCAAATGAAAAAAAGCTCACTGCTTGAACAGGAAAAGAGGAAAAAACTAGGTTGTGTTTTGACATAAAATCAGGAAGGAAGGGGGGAATAAAGCTGTGGAAATGGCCCAGGCAAGATGAAAGGAAAACCCACTAAATGAAGTGTGACAGAGCAGGAAAACAGTATTTTTATCTTATTTTTTCTCGGTCCAAGATCAGCTTCAGAGAGCGAGTTTGAACCCAGGGTGGAGTGGGTGGAGATCAGTGTCAAGGGTGACAGAAAGACAGCAGCAAGAGTTATCAGATGGCAGTGAGGTCTGCTATGATGTGTGGTTTGGAGTCTGTGGCACTGACTCAAAAATAAAATGACCATGATAGACAGAATTATAAATGAGTATATCAGAAGGACACCTCAGGTTTGAGTGGTTTGGAGACAGAATTTAAGATGCAAGGCTGAGATGGTTAGGACATGTGCAGAGGAGGGATGGTGGATATGTTAAGACAAAGGATGTTAAATATGGAGCTGCCTGGCAGGAGGAAGGGAGGAAGACCACAGAGAAGCTTCATGTATGAACGAGGTCATGCAGAGGGGTTGGTGGGACAGAGGAGAATGCTGGGGCTACGGTTCAGCTGAAAGAAAGCGCGTCAGAACTGCAGAGTTTCATTGTTATTATTAGTAGTAATATTATCGAGTTCTCTGAAAGGATTATTTTGGGAAATGTCAAGCTCAATTTGCAAGTTTGGGAATGAAAAAATACACTTTCTTTTATAAAGCACCATCATGTTGTTCTCACTGGGTGTAAATCCAGTGTTTTACCTATTGCTGTGGCCCATTTTCACTTACTTATTTACTCATTCTGTCTGTGGCTTATTTGTTTTAGGTTTACATGGCATCACTTTACCTTGTGTGCTCTCCTTTCATGCTTGGCCTTCATCTCTGCTAGGAGACCGCTGCCCATCATCTGCACACCAGGATACCGCCTGCCTCCCTGAGGACTTCCCCTGCCGTCTGAACCCTCCCATGGTTCATCCATGGAGTCTGGTGTCCTCAGCTCCTCGGACCGGTCTGAGCTGCTGCTGTAGTCTGTGGGCTGTGAGCGACTGGAGGCGTCTCTGTGGTGGAGACATAAATGTATTTATAAATCTGGGAGTAGAAGGAAATAATTCTGCTTTTGTTTTCATCTTTACCTCGACTTTGGCTCGGGTGCTGGGCTCTTAACCGCCACCTTTGGTGAGGAAGGCTCCTCTGGGATGACGGATGCCTGCGCGGAGGCTACAGAGGCTGAGGATGGACCTGAGGATGTTGAAGTAGCCTGGATTTTCTCTGACTTATCGGATTTGTCTGATTTATCCGATTTAGAGGATCGTTTGATGAGATTTAGAAATCCTCCCTTCTTCTTCTTCTCTCCATCTTGAGATTCTGAACTCTTCAGGGAACGCCTGCAAAAAGACAGGACAGGCAAAGGGACACAAGGAGGAACGACTTCATAAGAACGAAGAGACGGATATAATAAATACCAAGTAGCAGCACAGTTTAATATTTATTCAGTGGAGGGGGGGGGGGGGGGGCCCTAAAAAAAGTTGGAATTTATGGGGAAAAA
>VOQJ01020157.1:16568-29059 GCA_015052665.1 Apistogramma diplotaenia | reverse complement strand
GCAGAGGTAGGAGAGGGGTAATGATGCAAAAAAAAAAAAAGACGGGGAGCAAGGCGATGGTGCGTCCAGCGCCGCCCACTTTGTCCTTGGTCGTACCTCCTCTATTCATCCATTCACACTGATGTACATGCAGGACACAAGGCAGCACACACACACACACACACACACACACACACACACACAGAACAATGCATGCCACAGCTGAAAAGGAAACTGTTGTGGGGAGTCCCAGCTTAAACTGAATGCTCCAACTTTCCTCACTTCCTTCCTGTTTTTCTTTCTTTTGTGCGTGTGTTTGTTTGTGCGCGTGCATGTGTGCGATGTCACACACTGACTTTGATTAACTGATTGTTCATTTGTCCATTTCTCTCCCTTTGAGTGTGTGTGCAGGTGGGTGAGTTTGTTGGACAGGCATGTTTTAACGATTGGTGCATTCAGACCGCCACCCGCGCGCGTGCGCGCACACACACACACACACACAGCAACCTTTGTTCCAACTTGCCCATGTGACTGTGGAAATGACACTTTTTTTTGCCACCTTAAGAAATGTCTGCAGCTGAGTGTGAATTCACACAGAGAGCCACACAAAGCATGTCTTAGAAATCTGACGGCAATTTCTGCATCCTGCTAATATACTAATATAAAATATCAACTATATTCATAATCAGGCTCTACACGTCACTGGTGTTTATATGCATGTGTGTGACTTTTTAAAACTGTTCTTTTGTTTGATGATTACGCTGTTCGCATTAAGCACCACAAAATCAGACCTAAAGGGCACGCTGCAAACAAGCGAAGGAAAGATGTAATATTTGTCTATTAATCCAATGATTCTGCTTCCCTTCCAGGCTCTGTTCTCCATCTGCCAGTGTGCTCGGAAACATTACAAAGTCCCGGATCCAGACTCGGCACACAATGTGCCTCCAGAAAGGGTCAATAAGAAATTTTCTTTTTACTCTTGCCTGTAGCATAATAACCCAGAAAGGTGTCAGATTATAAGTACAAATATTCCCTCTGAGGGCTAAGCCTCATACAAACCCTCAAATAAGTGTCACACAGTCCATAGGTTTGAGTCTAATGCCCTGGCAACTCTTTAATGTTGGAACAGATGCCACATGATTAACTGAAGTCCTTCTAGAAGCAATCCCTGCTACCCAGAAGCCATCTTGACAATGCCTGGGCATTTTGACTATCAAAATGATTGAGGAGAGAGCTCTAACGTTAATTTCAGTGGTCTGTGGAACTGCATTTGGAGAATCACCAAAAAAGAATCTGATTAAAAATGCTTTTTCCCTAAAATAAGGTTTAAAAACTCTTCCATGCACATTATATGTATACTAAGCATGCACGCGACAATTGTGCAGATTATAGAAAGCAAGCCAGCAAAAATAATTAAAATGCACATAGACATCAGTTGAAACTGTACAACATGATTCACTCACGTGTTTCCTGGTTTGGCTGCTATAAAGCAGATGGCTGCTTCTTTGAGTACCATGTCTGAGCCTTATATACGTCTTTGTCCTACAGTAACCCTTTCCTCAAGCTGCTTCCTTCTCAGCATTGTTTTACCCACCAGTGATCCATAGACGTATTAAACTTAAAATATAATCATTTCTGATGCTGTTTTTAATCAAGCAATCAGTGAATCAGTGCAAATCAGCTAATGTTCTATTTTTCACTTTAGTGAAATATCACTTCTGGATTAATAATAGGATGAAACTCAAGTTCTTATGTGTGTGAAGCAAATACTTTTGGCAATATAATCTAGCCTGTCAGCTTCTGTATGCTTTATTACCAGTTTTTTGCTTTTCATTTGACTGAATGGCAAAGCCATAATGTCACGGCTGTATAGATGCTACTGTGCTGAATACAATCAGCTTCAGTTTATCTCCTGCAACACTGATTTCTGCAGAGAGGTTTTTGTACGACTGCAGGCGACTAGAAGCCTGTTAGACCGAGTTAAACTACTTTACATCCTGCAACAACATGAACGATGACACCCAGGGTGACCCCTCCCATCCGACCAGTGGGCACGCACAAACCACGGCCACATCATTTGCAGCAGCCTATTCACACAACCAGCCCCACCATTATACACACAAACACACTTTCTCCTTTCGTGCCCTCCCCATCCCCATCCCCTTCTCTTCTCTTTCCTCAGTTAGTCTTTCACCACAAACACTTCACACAGAGTAGTACAATGAGCACTCTGTGATGGAGGGAAGCCTATGTCTGCATTGTTCTGCAGCGCTTTGTCTCTAACCATCATCACACATCTTTCTCTCTTTCCATCTCTGTGTGGGTCTGCCCTTCCTGCTATGCTGTAGGCTGCCCGAGAGAAATGTGTTGCTCCTCTGAGGCCTATAGCCATGGAATTACGATGCTGAAACATGCTGCTTTTGCTGAAACTCTATAATAAAGGCTGAGAGAAGGAGTTAAATAAGCAAGTGCAGCACAGAAAAGTGTGCAGAAACAGAACGTTTGCATCAACATCCATGTTCATGTCACTCTTTCCTACAAAGGATACTCTGTCTGCCTCCTATCCTTATCCCATTGTCATCCACCTCCCCTTCTCTGTATCTATGTTCACATCAAAGAGGCTAACAATAAACTCTTTCTTTCTTTTCCTCCATCGTTGTTCTTTTTCTCTGTCTATCGCTCTGAATCAGTGTTGACACTAAATCACATGGCTGTACATGCTCTCTGCGGCCTCCCAAAGTGTCCCTGTCATCTGTCTCTTTGTGCTTAATTAGAGGGAAAAAGTGATGGAAGTTGTTTTCTGCTGGAGGATAATGTGATTAAAATGGCTTTGACAGGCCGCTGAAAACATCCAAATTCATACGCTGTACATCAAATCACATACATGCGCCATTTCGAATACCAGTGTATGTAATGTGGCTATAAGAAAGACTAGAAACTAGAAGTACTCGGCTGTTGTACTCACAGTAGTCATGAAGTTGAGTATAGGAATCTGTACACTTCTCACCCTTTCAGCTGAGATATACATTATAATATTACATACATAATAATATGGTCACCAAAGCACAGAAAATAAAATGAGCTATAGCTGATTACATTTATATATTTGTAATATAGATTTATTGAGCACATGTCAGAATACTGTACTTCATTCACTTTGACTTGGGTAACGAAGGTGAATTAGCACATCAGCTTTTACCAGAGCATTTTTCAAGTACCTTTACTTCTACTTGAGAGACAAACGTGCTGATTTTTCCCACCTCTGCCTGTCAGCTGTGATGGATCATAAGCCAGGTGAGCTACAGCTTCACTGCTTCTGGTTTTTTGGTCCAACTGTTAACGCAGCTTCCATTTATCTCAGGGTTTTTGGTCTTTTATAGGCTGATGAAATACACTCCTGACACACCAAAAGGATCATTACAGACATTTCATATATGTAAGGCACTGAAAAGCACCACTGACTGGAATTACTGTGGATATTCTCCATTGCCTTTGACTGGCAGCCCGGACTAATGAGGTGACTGGTTTCTCCTCTCTGCCTGGGAGTTTTTATGAAGTGTCATGTTAAGAGATTTTTTTTTTAAAATCACTGTGAGCCATACTGTGTTCATGCATGTGGGTCAGACAAAAAAGAGGAAGCAGAAGAGGCGTCTGGATGGTCTTGTGTGTGTGCGTGTGTGCATATTAGCTTGGTTTGTTTAGTTTCTGGTGAGTGCATCTGTGTCTGTGATCTCAGCACTGTTATTCCAAATAACCGGGCACAGATGCTCAGCGTGTCTGTGTGAGTGGCTGTGTTTACAGGGCTGTGAATATTCTCTCTCAAAACTCATCTTCTCTTTTTGTGATTCCTTATTCATTTACACGTGCGTGCACATTTGCCCTGCTACAGCAGCGTGTGGGGGGATTTATAGGTGCTGCAGTTTCATTAATGTACTTGATGCAAGTTGTGTGTGACTGCACACGTGGCTGCTGTGTGTGTTTTACATGGTTCAGTAAATCCCCCCAGTCTCACCGCTCCGCTTTCCCCTTGACAGCAGTGAGTCTTTTTTTTTCCCGTGGCTTACACACACACACACACACACACACACACACACACACGGGCGCACTCGCACTCAATCTGTGTGTAAATAACATGTCTGTTTCCCCTTTTTTTTCCCTAGGCAAACCAGGAGGCTGAACAGCGAGCAAACCTTGCACTCTGCACACAGCATTTCCATCCTCATCCTTCTAAGATCTGGATTTAATGTACAAGCTCGTTTGTGAGTCGTTGTGTTTCAGCGGTTGTGAAAATATTCAAACCTTTCTCTGCTCACATGAGATGCACATGAAAAAGAGGCTCATTCAAAAACCATTAAACTGATCCACTTCTCTGGGAACCTTGTTAGACTCGTTTAAACGGCCAGTATTTCATTTTTAAATTCATCTAATGATAACTGAAAGTTTAAAGGCTCACACTGCTTCCAGTTTTTGTTGTATGTGTCTAACTAACGCTATAAAAACTGCAGAGGTTCACGTGTTTCATATTTAAATGACGATGCCTGATTGTGTTAGGGCTTCATCGTTGTACCATGAAAACAATTAAAAGCACCCCAGAGACAATTTATGCTGCAACAGATGATTCATTGTTTAACTTATTATTGTAAGCAGATTAATGTGAATTGACAAAAAAAAAAAAAAAAAAAAATAAAAAAAAAAAAATAAAAATAAAAAAAAAAAAAAAAAAAAACGATTAGAAGACAATACTGTGCTTAGTCACAGACTGCTGACAGTAAATGTACACACGTAATGAATAATTAGGGCGAATTAAAAAAATTTGGAAGTAATTTTGTAATGATGGGTGACCTTTCTGTCACACTCTCAGAGAGAGCTCGAGACAGAGGACTGCTGGCCCAGAGGGAGGACACAAACCGAGGTCACTCTGAGGGCACGGAAAAAAAGTATGTGGTCTATGTGTGAGTGCATGGATGAATGATTAATATTGCCATAAGAGTGCGGCCTCTGTCTGCGTGTGTTTCAGGCAGCTTGCCAGTGTACTGTCCAAAAGTCTTGAGCCACCACTCATTTCGTGCACCTAACTTAAGGGATGACCTTGTGTTCTGAACATAAGAGCAGGACAAAAGACACACTATGAGAGCCAGTTTAATAATTACTAATGATTAATCCAGTTCATCTAGTTGAATGTATGAAAGATGTCACCGGGTATGAAATACTATTTTGCACCAAAAAGGTAATTCCCAAAGTTATGCATGGTGTGCAGTGTGTCCTTGGAAACTGGACAGTAGAGGACAAAAGAAGCAGATGACCAGCATCTGAAAGGCATGTTATTAAGAAATAGTAGAATATACTGACAACTGAGAGATGCATCTGACCCTTCAGTTGATCCATCTGCTGTTCACTGAAGCCTCATCAGAAATGGTCTCAGTGGAAGGGTGGCTGTCAAGAAGCCAGTTTTAAGGAAGGGGAAACACGGAGAAAAGCCTGATGCATGTCACATTACACAAGTCCTGGACTGCACATCAGTGGCAGCAGGTTTCATGGAGTGGTGATGCTGAATGTGAAATCTCCTATTTCCCATTTTCCTAGCAAACTATAAAGAGACGAGGGGTGGCTCAAGACTTTTGCACAGTACTGTGTCTGGTGAGCTAGCCAGCTTGATGAATATGGTGTACTTTAATGAGGGAATGAAATCCCGCCTGCACATATTTCCCTGCCTTTCCTGTCAGACACTGTCCACGTTTGTGACCCCTGTGGTGTGTTTGATTGTACGTAGGTGAAATTATTAATATTTAGTAATGTTTTGCAAGAATACGCATAAGAATTTTTTTTTTTTTTGCAGGACTGCACATTCACACACACTAGTTTGCCCTCAGACGGCCTTTTCCTGCTACAAAACAGCACATGCAGATACACACCGATCCCACAGACAGAGCTCAGCAATACTAGGTCAAGCTGTCCGTATGTCATTAAAAATGGATAACCGTTTGACTCGCTGAGCCGTGTGTGTGTGTGTGTGTGTGTGCGTGTGTGTCTATTGCTGTGAAGTGCTTTTTATTGGACTGGCACTGAGGAAATAAGAAAGTCCCTCATTCCCTGATCCATTTTGGGTGAGTCATATTGGCAGGTACGACCAGGAGATTAGACTAATGCGTCGGGGGGTGAGTGAAGGTGTGTGGTTGTGTGTATGTAAGATGATGCTTTGTGTATGTGTGTGCATGTGGATTACTCTAACCTGTGGTGACTTAAAGTTAGAGGAAGAGAACCCGAGGAAAGAAACAGAAGGAGGTTGAGCCGTTAAATGGAGTTTTTCAATACGTGCCCAAGGGGGGGAAAAATACAGAAAATACAGGTGAGCTGCAAAGAAGATTACTCAGAAGAAGAGCAGCCATTAAAGGATGTCAAACTCAAACTATTTTATAAGTGTGTGCGTGCTAGATGTTGTTAGATAGGTCTTTACAGTGTCCAGCAAATATTGCAATGACATGAACATCTTGTTAATTGCTGCTGTGCGTGCAAAAAGTATTTCCTTTATTATTTCTGTTATTTGAACCATTAAAGATGAATTTGTCCTTTGGCTTTTGTTTCACTGTTATTCAGAGCAGTTGCTGCTGAGGTGGCTAACATGCTGCTTGTCATTTGCATAAATTAGTTGTATACTAAGCACTTCTACATGCACTCAAGGTCCAAATTAATACCCCTTGAGAGCAAAAACACACGCAATTCTTCCAGTCAGCAAGTGGATTCTTCCCAAACACTGGAAGGTAAGTGTTTATAGCTAAATTTCTTGTAATGGAAGTTAACCAATGCAAAGAACAAAGAAATGCAGAGTCACTTGGACAGGAGATAATTTCTTTACGTATAAACTTTTTGTAAATCCCTTGACGACAGCCTTTTATAAACAAAGATATGAGACATTAAAAATACATACAAACAGCAGCAATCACTTCACGTGCTGGTAAGGAGGTTCAGAGTGGGGCGGGGGAGCTATATGGGGGGGCCTCGGAGACTTTTTTGTTTGGCTGGTTGTTGTGTTTGTGATGCTGCTAATGTGTTTTGCCAACAAACAAGTTGCAATTTCTACTTTAGTTAACTAAAGTATTTTTACTTTGGTTTTATTTAACCATAAGACCCTTGGATATTATATTCTCTTGTGGTGGAAATTATGCACACACAAAAACACAACGATATGACGATAAATATATTTGTAGGGTATAAGTGCCTTCGGTGACCACTGACTTTCCACCCTGAGATAAACCACAGTTTATTTTGTTTGCTCATTTTGGAGTTTAATGACCCTCCTCTGGGAGGTTTGTGCTGCACTTTTGTTTTAGGCAACTTTTCCACAGAGATCTGTGAGGAGGTCTGCTGCTCCGCGGACACTGACCCCTGACATCTTCCAGGATGGATTCAGTCAAAAATAGATGGTGAGGCAAGATGAAAATTTAAAAAGCACTTCCCTTCATGAGCGCCAGTTGTCACTAGTGTGACAAGACTGCAGGAGGAGACTCAGGAAGGTAGCCACACATCTTTATAGGTCAGATTATTACTCCACTTCTGAGGTGTCCCCTCCCTAGGGAAGATTCTTAGATTCCACATAGTTTATGTGCGTCCCTTTATCCACATGGGGATGGTCTACTCCGCTGTCTGCTTTCACCTTCATGCCCCAGCATAAACAGGTAAAGAAAGGTTCAGCTGCAACCGCCAGAGTACACTCATGTTACAGAGCGCAGACCTTAGGCTTGAACCTTTAGGACCTTTCCACAAAAAAGAGACCTCATCTAAAAATCCTCATCACGTACCTGCTGTAAGCTGAGAATACTGTGGATTCTGTTAGTATTCTCCTCACACTGGCCCCCCCAAAACCCTTAGGGTTAATTTGTTTTGGTGCCAACGCTGCAAAGATGGCATGTTTTTTTTCCCCCAAGCTACAGTGGTAATTTTCTTTTGTGTCTAGCACCGAATAAAAGGGATGTATCTGATTTTCCGAATTATTTCAGCGGACTGTGACAAAGCAATAAAAGAGCTGATGATTCTGTAACTGGCATCAAAATTATAATCAGACCCTTAATTGGACCTTCATGGTGTTTTAAAATGCGAACTGTTTATATTTCCTGACACATTAATTAATCGCTGCCCACACGGGACTTGAAAGGAAGATTGTGTTTGCTTGCCCTCGTTCCACTCTGCATTATCTTCTCTACTTTCTAAAATATTAGCAATATCACAATAAGAGGATAACGGGCAGAAAGAGAAAGCAGAGTGAGGAATTAAATGAACAATAACAGAGCAGCAAGACAGTGTGAAAACAAGAAGCCTGTACAAACACAGTCTGGAACGCACAGCGTCTGCAGGCGCCGCGGCGGGGTCACGCATCTCTGGGCTAAATTTAAATCAAACAGAGTTGTATTGGAGTTGAAATCAGTGTCTAAATCAGGACAAGAAACCACAAACACGGCACTGAGAGGAACTGAGGTATTAAAGAGAGCCTTAAAAGTCGGTACTAGTATGGATCAATCAAGTTCAGCTTAAGATTCTTACTGAAAAAACGGATTTTTTTTGGCGTCCAACAACTCTTCCTACCCCCGAACTCCTCGCAATGCTACATAACAACACAGTCCAACAGCAGCTTGTGAAATACACTAGCAGCAACCTCTAATCTGCTGATCTGTGCTTCCGGACACGAATTTTACGACTAAATTTAACTCGCAGGCCACGGCCCACCTAGCCTAACCTTTGGTGACACACCTCAGAAATATTCAGTTTGTCCTGTGACCCCCGAGCATGTGAAATGTCAGGCAACGACAACAGATTTAGGTGGGAGGCACGCAGGCAGAAAGCCAGTGAGACGGGGGGGGGGCAAACCAGGAAGGCAGACGAGCTTTGTCCAAGGCACTGACATTTTGGGGAGGAGAATGTGAAATATTGGCTGACATTTGTGCTGGGGAGAGAGTGTGTGTGCATATATGTCCATGCGTATGCGCTTGTGTCCTTGAGGGTGTGCACATGCGAAGACAGTTGTGCAAGATGCAAGCCTTTAGGCAAAGAGGGAAGAAAGAGCAATGAGGGAGAAGATACAGCAGACTGGATTGGAGGCAAACGCATCCTGTTCCTACATCTATGCTGTCTGAAAAATGTAGCGATCGTCCCACTTTGCGCACATATTTTGGACAATTTAAGAGGTTACTTGTCATGTTCACGGTCCGCTGACTTGTTTGGAAGCTCAAGTAATATTTGTAGGACTTGCGGCTCCACAGTAATGCAGAGTAGCTCAGTGATGTTTAAAGCAGTGGCATAAAGGAGTATGTGATTTTTACTCGCTGGCTTTCCTGCACAGATATTATGTTAATAACACTTAAGTTATATTAAGTACACATTCACTATTAGGTGCTCAGTAGCATGCACAACCATTCATGTAGATTTACTCTTGATAAACAGTGAGCTCATTATTGTCATATTTCTATGACTATATTCTTGAATTAGACCTCAGTGAAACAAGCCTAGAGACCAGTCAATATCCTGCTTGTAACTAGGGAAAAATGTGTATTTCCCAACTGGTTGGTGAGGGGTTGCTGGAAGTTGCAAAAAGTTATTAGGTGCTGCACCAAAAGCCGCCCTGTGGATTGCTTTGCTTGCTTCGTCCGTAGTTTGCAGACAAGACACAGACTTGTCTGCAAACCCTCTGAGCAGTGAAAACTGTGTGTGAAACTTCAGGGCTTTAACTCACTAGTAGTTTGATACTTTTTAACCACTCAGGTTTAGTATGATCAGCACCATTTTCCCTCTAATTCCTTCCAGTTTTTGTTAGGAACTTCCTTTATTTTCATGAGGACAACCACACACCCTCCAGATTGAGTTCTGTGTTTGTTACAAACACTGAAACACTTTACCAAAATAGGGAGGTTATGTGCTATTTTTTAAACAAGGCAAAAAAAAAAAAAGTTATATGTTGATTCTGTGTAAAGTCTGTGCTGTTTTTAAGGCACTTGATTTCACCTACGTCGTGTACTGTATGACACGGAACAAGGAAAAACACAGATGTTATAAGCACAGAGGGATAATGAGGGAAGTGGAAACATCTGGGGAGAACAGGTGAACAAAACACAGTAACGAGAGACAGAAAGCAAAACTGAACACAAAGCATGTGGGACAAGGGACCGCCAAAATAAAAGAGGGAGTGACTGAACATGACACAGACACCTGAAGCACAAACCAACGAAGACTCGACACAGGGGAGATAACAGGGCGGGTAACTGGAATTAAATACAAATAACTATAACAAAAACTTCACCATTCTGAAACATTCAGAAAAAGAAAAAGTCACTGTCACCTCAGTAACGGGACACAACATCCCACTCACCCAAGACGCCAAATTCTGGCAGGCACCAAAAGAACAGCTCCAAAAAATTGAATTTTCTGATGCATTTTGATGTGTAAGTGGATTAAAAAGCACTTATCCAAATTAAAGTTGAGTGTTGCTTCATGTTCTGCGATGCATGACAATGCATACAACACACTACTGTGCAGTAAAGTGCTGCAGGGGTGCCGCAAGGCTTTCTGGGATGTGTGAGAAAACCAGACAGGCTTTTTCTCAAACACCTGCAATCTGAAAGCCCTCGAGGTAATATTCTGATACAACCTGACCAAATATATTAATATGTAAAAAGGCAAGATTGGAGTAAAAGAGCACCAACGCTGAGTGATTGTTATTACAGGAAACTAGTGAAATAAAAAACAAGCTTTTGTGGTTAATTAAAAACTGTTGAAACCCTGCAGGCTTTGCTGGACCAGAAATGGGGACAGTTGAGCAGGACAGTCAAGGGCAATCCAGTGCAGTCCTCAAACCGAGACTGCTACACAAGCTGACAGTGAAAAATAAACAGCACAGTGCAGCGCAGCACTGCAGTGAGAAACAGTCAGTCTGCCATGTGCTTTGGCAGTGTTCTGGGATTTTTTTCTTTTTCTTCCTACCTACTGGCAGGTTTGCCTTTCTTTAGGAAATACTCTATGCCAGGAAGAACAACACGAAAGTGTGTTTGTCTGACAGGAAAGGCAGGGA
Source organism: Apistogramma diplotaenia (assembly GCA_015052665.1). Classification (NCBI taxonomy): domain Eukaryota; kingdom Metazoa; phylum Chordata; class Actinopteri; order Cichliformes; family Cichlidae; genus Apistogramma; species Apistogramma diplotaenia. The sequence goes on along the minus strand of VOQJ01020157.1, from coordinate 18,027 downwards.
TGGCAAGAGAGAGGAAAAAGGGTGGAAGATATGGAAGAACAACAGAGAGGAAATCTTATGGGAAGGAGGGAAAAGCAAGGAAGAGAGATGCCAAGGTACCCTGCTGTTTTCTTTCTGACTGGAGGGGACCTGCATTTCCTCTATATGCTTCTTCTTTTATCACACACACACACGCACACACACTTTGAACAGTGGTTCCCTGGAAGCTACAGTAACCTGAAGTATTGACTGTAAACGCTGTTCGATGTGTTTCGTGTTCGTGCAGGTGAACCTCCTTGCGTTCTGATAAGCCTTGAGATCCCTCAGTGAGCTACTTGGGAATAAAAAGGGTAGAAACTGAGATAAGGGGCCACACACCATTTACATATGTTGGATTATCACCATTTAGAGCTGATATGACAAACTTGTTGGCAAACAGGTACCTGCTATATTATCCTGCAGACACAGCAATGTTTCTAGTTACTGTACGTGGACACTGAGTGATTAAACACTGCTGTGCAAAACTCTTGAACCACCCCTCATGTCTTTGTTCCAGAGACAGAGATTTTTAGAACACCGTTGTCTCCTATAAAAAACAATCAAACAAAAAAACCATGAAGGTTGTCTTTGAAATGAAAATAAAAAAAAATAGTTACATTTTAAAGTGAAGCAGCCTCTCGAAAATAGAGTTTTGAGTTTTTGTTCTGCCTCCACCCTCCCTGTCTCCAAAAAGAGAAACTGTTATTTCAGAAATGCTTACATGGGATGTTTAAGACGATGGGAACAAACAACCGATAGGATCATTTTGTCTGTGCGCTTGTTGGAATTCAAAGCTTTGCTGCAAACAGCTGATATTGACGCGACGGTTAAGTGAAGCAGCTAAAGATGAGCACTGAAACCAGAATGATGAGCGAAAAGAGGCTAAAACTCCTCGCAGAGCTGAGAGGAACCGTAGAGTTTGATGGGTTCGCCATGGGTGGCCATTTAATAAACTGTTAATGCACCATATTGCATATAACAGTGACCTGTTCACACGTGGAGTTTCCGTGCTCATTTGCCATTCGGAACAACCAAAAGTATCTGGAGCTGTGAAAATTCAGACTGCGAATCCCGAGTTTTCCCTTTCTTTCCAGGATCCTGACCTTGTCCTCTCGTTCTGGTGCAACGCTGCAGATCAGTTTGTCCCTCCATCAGCTGCCATCTTTCACAGAGGTCTCTGGCTGCCACAGCTTGCAGTCGAGTGGAACAATCATGAAGTCACACCTCGGGAACAGAACGAACCCCCCCCCCTCACAGTCGGCGGTGTCCTTGAATCTTCACAAGGTTGAAGATTTGAATCTGGCTTTGTCTGAGCCCATTTGCACAACAGAAACAACAACAACTATACAACGACAAATTTCTGTGTCCACAAAGCAGCTTTTCTAAGAGGAAAGTGTTCATTGATGCTCAGGACCACAGACATCAATAGCCCAGTGATTTC
>VOQJ01020156.1:15090-28121 GCA_015052665.1 Apistogramma diplotaenia | reverse complement strand
GGGGGGTGGTTTTTTTTGTTTTGGTTGTGGTGGGTGGGGGGGGGGGGGGGGGGGGGTTCATTCATCTTGGTCATTGTGGTTGTATTCTAACAGAACTAATAGACAAAAATAAATAGACTAAACATAACTGAACTCGTCCAACAAAAATATACACATTTTTACACAGACACAACAAAAATGAAACCTCCACCCTGTGACATGTGAGATGCACACACACAGGTGAGCTAATTAATTTCAAAACCATTAAAAAAGTAAGCCAGTCTCACAAATCCGAGGTCTTTAAGACTCAGCAGTCAAGATATTTTTTGTAATTATTGTAGGGTCTTTACCTTACAATAAAAAGCACCTTGAGGTGACTGCTGTGATTTGGCGCTGTATCAATAAAATTAAATTGAATTGAAAAATATACAGTAAGCCTGTTTGCTCACAGCTGACTAAATTCTCTCCAAATATGCACATTTAACCCATCCCGAAAGCCAAATTTGCACAGCATACAGCACAGTTATGCACCCTCTTGCAGTAAAGGTAGTAGTGTGAAATTACTGCTTAATGATTAAGTTAAACTGCTTCGTGGCAGCTCATAATAGGCCAAAGGGATTCTGTCACCTGGGTGCACGGATATAATACTCCAACGGTTACTTGGCGCTCGGAGGTTTAGCCAATAAATCTGCTCATGAGGGGCACTGAGGAGATTGTTCAAAGTGTTTGAAATGTCTGCGATGGCATTCACTAGGGATCAGGTGTGTGAGTTTCTTTTGCATCATGGTGGAACGCAACCATGTTTTAGTTTTAACAAAAGCGTTTTTGTACTACTGTGACAGAAAAAAAATATTCTGTATTTTTACTCATTCATTAAAACTTTATAAATCATTAATTTCTTAGATAAATAATAGGAATAATGTGTGATGTGTTTTACCACCTAATCTGAGTATTTGGCCTCTTGGCATCTTGTGCCATGTTTGATTTGTTCCTTTTTAATAATTTTTTTTCTTCATGCAATGTCCTACAGCCTCAAAGTCTGCTTTCTAGTGCCTTGATTTGTCACAGCGCTGCTGTGCTCAGGTACGGAATCTCCACATCATAACTAAAATGACAGTAAAACATGAACACCTGTGTCTGCACACAGGAAACAGACCTCAACACATCTCTCTTGCATACGCAATAAACCGTACAGAAACACCTTGGCCATTCAATTACTCAACTTCTCACCTTGTTCACCATGATTTACCACAAGGCAATTGCATTTTCTGTCTATTTTTCTTTTTTGTCTTCTGCAGCACATTTGCCACAAACCCCACTAATCTGAACTGGATGAGTGCTCCACTGTGGTCCTATAGGGCATTTACATACAAACCTTTTCTAGGACTAATAGCTCTCTCCAATACAATTTGCATTTATATAGCCCCCTTCATACCCAACATGATTTGGCACCTTTGCCCATGATAAAAATAAACCTCCTCCTTTGGCCTTGAGTTACTGCCCTGCTGCTGTTGTGTGTGTGCACTTGTGTGTCCCTCAACATATACAGGGTTGGCTGATTTTAATATGCCAAAGCTGCTTGGTCGTCAGATGGGGACTGAAACAAGTGCAAAACCTTCAAAATGGACCTCATAATGATTTGGTCCCATGCCCTGTGTGTGTTCGCTACTATACAGTATGTATGAATTTTGTCGAGACAGCAGTGTGGGGCCCTCAGGCTAGAAGACACAAGATAAACATTAAACTATGGCAGATATGGGTGGGAAAACTAAAATAAAAGACCTACAGTAATGTGAAAAAGGCTAATTTCTTCAAGGAGCCAGACTTTATGGTCATTTTTAAAGTAATCTTGAGCAATAGCAGTCCAAAAACTTTTCAAAGTTTTAAAATGACTTAACTCAAGGGTTGAATCAGTGTTGTGTCTAAACATAACAAGTTTGCAAAGACATGAAGCAGGACCTGAGAAATGCACCTGGCCCTTCATTTGAGCCATCTGCTGCTCACTGAAGCCTCATCAGAAATCGTCTCAGTGTCAAGAAGCCATTCTTATGGAAGGGAAACTGGCAGAAAAGGCTGAGTTATGTCAAATTACACAAGAACTGGACTCAAAATCAGTGGCAACAGATCTGATTGAGTGATGAATCAAAATGTGAAGTTTTCGGTTTAAATTGTCATTTTTTTACTGGGGAGGTCAGGAGAGATACAGCAGTGAGTGTCTGCAGCCATCTGTGAAACACGGTGGAGGCTCTGTCATGGTTTGGGGCTGCATTTCAGCCAGTCGTGTTGGGATTCTTCTCAAAATGTAGGGAATTATGAACGCAGGGAAGTACCATCAGATTTCAGTCCATTATGTAAAAACCATCTGATTGACATCAGCTTCATTTTTCAGCATTACAGTGATCACAAACACACTGCCAATGCAGCAAAAACATGAACTGACCTCCGCAGAGCCTGGACCTCAAGCCTTTTTGAAGCAGTGTGAGATCATCTTGACAGACAACAAAGCAAAAGGTAGAAACAGCCAAAGAAGAGCTTTGAATGTCCTTAAAGATGCCTGGAGAACTATTCCTGAAGATAACTTTAAAAGATTACAAGAGAAATATCTAAGTGAGTTCAGGCTTTGTTGAAGAATAAAGGTGGTGTATTTCCATTTATCTTTGCACGTCTCAATAAATCGCTGCACCTATTCCCTATTTTCCTCGAAAAATATGAAGAAATGAGGGGTGGCTGAACACTTTTACACAGTGCTGTATATTCTTATTTATAGTTGCTTTCAATTTGTTGGCTAAAACTAAAAACAGGCAACAGAAAAGCAAGTTTAAAGTCTACCGTGTTCGATGATAAAAGGCCTTCCTGCCCTTTCTGGATCATTCAATTATTAACTTTGTTTTTTCACTCGCCCTGTAAAACATATACTCAATTATACATACAAGGAATCTGACCACTGCTTCTCATTTTATCTACAAATCACCTCAATATCAGGTGGCAAAGGCCGTGAGTTAGCTTTAAATCCCAAATTAATAAAACAGGATTTAGCGAATAGGTGACTGGATTAGAGCAGCCAGTCTTCGTTACCTCCGGCTCTATCATCAGTGAGGTGAGAGGCAGTCAGGCCTGCAAAAGGCCATAAATCACAGGACTTTCCCAGCTTTTCAAGCCAGCACACCAGCCTCCCACACAGGGGAAATGAAGGGCAGAGGGTCTTACTCACTTACAGGGCCTGTGAAACAAGGGGAGAGAGCTCCTGTGACATAATTAAACTGTTGTGTATCTGACAAATCATCCACTTAATTAAAAAAACTCAGATTTTGGATCTATACAAGGGAGTGGCATTTAGAATGTGACTTCCTCTGAACTTATTTAAATCAGTCATTTTTATTTTTATCTCCATCCTGGGAGTCCTCCAACAGGACCACATTGCTATACAGCGATAACCTTGAGTGGTACCACAAAGCAATGCTTTTTCGGGCCTTTGGTGAACCAATCAAACATATCTCTACACTGTTATTGTGGCATTCAAACGCAGGTAATCTATGCGCTGGTTGTGTATCGTAATGCAACACTGCACGCAAATACAAACGAATGAACTCCCATACAATTAACAAACTGCCCCGAGAGCGCGAGAGAGAGATTCATCGATAATAAAAAAGAAACAATCGCTGTCCTAATCTCAAAGATTCTTTACGATGTATATATTGTTAATATCTTAACTACATAAATAATATTCTACGAGAAAACATCTTGCTGCATCTGTTTCCCATCCCTATTCAGCTCAATAAAAAAGGAATAAACTCATGCAGACTGGTCACTCAGGCGAGTCTTTACTCTGATAGCAACACTCCATCCTTTTCCCAGATTTAATTTTAAAGTAAATTGTAGCCACTTATAGTTTTTTTTTCCTCTCTTCAAATAAAACTCCCATGCAAGTGGCTATCACCACAATGAATCTGGCACATCCCTCTAGTAGCAATTACAGTGTTGGGAATAGTTTGTTTGGCCAGCGCAGCGTCCATCCTGCCTCATTCCCAGGCTAATCCTTTATGATTAAACAGATAAGTGCTGGTACTGGATGATAAAGCAAACAACAAATGCCCACATTCCTTTCATAGCTTCTTTGATGTGTGTGTGTGTGGCTCTGCAGGGCTCCTACCTCTCCGAGTCTCAGCTTTGCTATAATCAAACTGCAGAGTCATAAACAGCGAGGGATGAGGTCTATAAAAATCGGGAGTCTCTATCAGCCGGGGGGACAGAAGTTCACACCTCAGAGCGGGTCAGTTTCAAAGCTTGGAAGGGGGTCAGCTTGGGGGTCAGCCTGGGAGGGGGTCCAGGGCTCTGTTTGATGCACCTGAGACAGAAAGCAGAGAAGGAGAGATTGTGTCAGGATGAGCTAAGAGGTTGTGTAGTAATACGGTGGGTGCTATCAAAAATTTTTTGTTGTGTTCCTACTCCAGATTATGCTTCTGGGCCCTGGTTCATAAACATGTAACTTTTCTACTAGAAATGCTGCCTGGGGATTAACAGTCCAAGCAACAGAGCAAAAACACAGGAGAGTGTCTTTAAGAAGGTGAGCGTGTTTGATCCCAGGAGTTTAAAGTGCTTTTCTCCTCCTTCATTCTCCTCTAATAATCAGGTAAACAAATCTTACTTTCACAGCAAATCGTTGGAAACCAGTCGTGTCCAATAAATAACAACATGGGTAAACTGAAGAGTGTGAATCAATAACCTACTGACCGGCCTCTTTCTCGCCGGTAGTTTGGGGTCAAAGGTTATACTCTTGACCCGTTGCTGACCCTTGCACTGGGAGGAAATAACACTTTCCCTCGTCCTCCCCTGATTAACTGATTGCCCTTATCATTTAAAGGATCTGGTCCAATTTTCTCTCTGTGTCGCTGCTCCCCCACGCTGTCTTGTCCCTCCCCGGCGCTCATAATTTGACTTTTTATCACCTCCCGCTGAAAGGGAGACCCGACTCCATCCGTCATTACAGCACACGCTGACAGCTCCTCACACATGCCTGGATTTTTACATTCAACTCAATCCAGGGGCTTACTTTACTGTAACCGATTCAATATTTCTCAAATGAGCCGGCCGATCTGTATACACGCCACAGTGGATGGGATGATCTATGGCATCGCCTTAATAGATTTCCCAGGCCTCATAGCCAAGCTAGTTTAGGGGAAAAGCCATAATCTGTGCAATAAAAACATAATTATTCATTTGAATTGCTTGATAATTTATGTTACTCGCGTGTTCTTAGACATTAAACTAAAATGTGTGTGTGTGTGTGTCTGCTCATAATTGTCAGTGTTTCTAATTTCTTTGCTACAAACTAGTTTCATGATGTGATTACAACTTTTGAAGTGTCTCTATTTGTATAAAATAATGTGAAATGTAACTGCGTTGTTAAGAAATTTCAATTACATTTTTTTTTATCTGTATAACACAAAGTCACATTTAGTGCTTCAAAGGGCTTCACAGGCACAAAAATATATAAAATATATTTTATAAATTTTATCTTTATTTGACAGGAAGACCCTTTATATTAACTGCTCTCACCATTACAATGTTTCAAGATAAAATCAAATATAATGTTTGACCACATAAACAGAATTAAACAAGTGGAGCCAAAATATTACAAAACAAAGTCCTTATGAATGGGAGGATCTGTGGCGTTGCCTTCAGAGACACTCTTCAATAACAGAAATCTTTAGGAGAGACAACAGCACTGAGCTTAAATGTGCTCTGATGGTTGTTCTATGATCAAGGTGTAAAATAAGAGAACCTACCAAGTTCAGAAAGGAATTCTGGGTACTCTGAAGCACCGCAAATAATAGCAGCTATATGAAAATATGAGTTTACAATGAAATTAATGCCAAGATCTGGGTATGATTACTGGACAAACAATCAAGCCACCCTTGAGAAATATATGCATACATATAACACATGGGTAAAAAATATGAAAAAGGAAACAGTCTCAGAACTAAGATATGGATATTGTTTGTATTTGTCAGATTACTAAATGTGGCTGAACTCAGCAGGTACATCTGTACAGTGGTATTATTAAGTGGCAGCACTAGTTACTGTAGATATCAGATTAAAAGGAGGGCAGTGTAGCCTGACCAAAAAAAAGGTCACACACTAATATTTTGTTGGACCACCATTAGCTTTGATTACAGGATGCATTCGCTGTGGCATTGTTTTGATAAGATTCTGCAATGTCACAGGATTTGTTTCCATCCAGTGTTGCATTCATTTTTCACCAAGATCTTGCAGTGATGATGGCAGATTCTGACCACTGTGCAAAGCCTTCTCCAACACATTCCAAAGATTCTCAATGGGGTTAAGATCTGGACTCTGCGGTGGCCGATCCATGTGTGAAAACGATGTCTCATGCTCCCAGAACCACTCTTTCTCAATTTTATGAATTGGCCATTGATGAATCCTGGCATTGTCATCTTGGAATATACCCATGCCATCAGGGAAGAAAAACCCATTGATGGAATAATCTGGTCATTCAGTATATTCAGGTAGTCAGCTTGTACAGTAGGCATGTTGGGTGCATCACTTCACCTGCCTCTCTCCTTACCCTGATGCGCCCATCACTCTGGAACCAGGTAAATCTGGACTCATCAGAGCACATGACCTTCCATTGCTCCAGAGTCCAATCTTTATGCTCTCTAGCAAACTGAAGCCTTTTTTTCTGGTTAGCCTCACTGATTAGTGGTTTTCTTAAGGCTGCACAGCTGTTCAGTTTGTGTGTGTGTGTGTGTGTGTGTGGAAATGCTTTTACTTTCACTATTAAACAGCCTTGGGTGCTACTGTTGTTTTCCTTCAATTTGATTTCACCAAACATTTCATTTCATCTTTTCACACCCTGCAATGTGTCTTTCGACATGGTTATTTAAGAAATTGGGGTTAAATAACTCGTTGCCAGCTGAAAGATAATCGTCCATGCAGTAATTATCCAATAGGAGCATCGTACCTATTTGCTTAGTTAAATCCAGGTGGCGACATTTTTTTTGGCCAGGCTGTGTATTTTCAGGTAGATTGTTCCAGAGTTTCAGAAAAAGTATGAAGAAAAAAGTAAAGGACCCAGACAGATGTCCTGTGGAACCCCACGGGAAAAGTTATGAGTGTTTGATACCTGATCTCTACAGGAGATGAAAACGATTCTGTCAGTAATATATGATTTAAACCATTCATGAACTTTAACAGAAAAGCCAACCCACTGCTCCAGATGGTAAATTAGGATTTCAGTGTCTATCATGTAGACTGTGCTGATTTTTGTTGTTGTTGTTGTTTTAAATGCCTGTAACCTTATTAGAAAGTTCCTCTGAGGTCACTAACTAGTTTGGTGAGGGCAGTTTGATGATTTGCTCTGTAACCAGATTGGAATTTTATTCATCTGGCACATCCCACTGCAACCACTGAAATTACCAAAAAAGAAAATAAAAGGAATGTTTGATATGGGTTTGAAATTACTCTGTATGTTAATGTCCACGTTTGATTTCTTTAAAAGTGGTTTAACCATAGCTTTGTGCAATCAAATGATGGGGTTAATCATCACAATCTGTAACACAAAGACAAACTTGTCAGCCAGACAAAGATGGAGTGACTGCTCGGCCTCAGGGATGAGTTTTTTAGAGTGGCAGTAACTGAGCAGTCCATTATCAAAGGAAACAATGACATTGGTCCACCAGTAGGAGGAAGCAGTGCGCTAAAATTTACCTGCTCTGCTGAAAAACGCAGGTTTGAGCATGCGTAGTAGCCAACTTGCGGCAAAATCCCTGTAACGCAAACAGTCCTGACCTCAAAGAGACAGAGTGGTTGGCGTTAGAGCAAACTGTGTGGGCACATTTTACTTTGAGGCCCAGTAGGGTAAGTTATAAAACTAGTCATAAGTTTGTGTCTCATCGCAGCTGACATTTTTTTTATTAAAGTTAGCTTGCTAATGCTAACGACTGTTAGGGATAAAACAAAGTGAACTAGTTAAGTGTGTTTGGCGGTAAGGAGCAGCTATTCTTACTGCTGTCCCTTCAGTGGCTGAAAAAGTGCTTTAACTGCTTCAAAAGAAAGCGAAAGTCAATAAATCTGAAATGTAGCTCTGCTGAAGTTCACACAGTGAATGCAGTTTGGTGTTCGGATTGTTTTCAGCAGGAAAACTGCTGCAGAGGCAGCACTAAAGGAAATTTGTTATTATAGACACTTCCGCTGATTCATTACAGGATTTGATCTTAAGCTTTGATTTGATTAATTTAAAATTGGCTGCTGATACTGGTGCAATACCTGGCCAAAAGATGCTAAATTAACTGGAAAAAGTAGTTTGATTTGTCACTAGTGGCTGTACTAATATAACTGAGGTGAATTTCTTTGTTCCTCCATGAAAATTATGCCGATGTTTAATAATATTAGTTCCACATTACTTTTTTCCCAGGTCTTTCGTGCCCCACCTGTCATGACCCTCCACCCCACCAGTGGGGAAACGCCACACACTTGAAGAATCACTGTGTTCAATTAAAAAGCTATAAGGAAAAGAATGGGAATTATTTTTTAAGTGTATGACAGTGTCAGGCTCCACTTAACCAGCTTTCCTAATTTTGTAAAATAAAATGTAAAAACTAAGTTTATCCAAGAATAGAGATTTATTAAATTATTGGAATTTATTATTGAAATTAAAAGGACAACAGGCCCTGGAAAAATTGAGTGAAATAAAGTGTGGCTGCTTTGTGTTTTTGTGTCAGCACTGGACCTGTAACACGCCTGATCATATCTTTACCTTCATACATGCTGTAGTACCATCACGTGGAATATAATATACATCAATAGAACCTTCAGAGCCCCGATTGTAATTATATGTATGAAGGTAATCCATAGTTACTACATAAGGTACAGTAGCTAAAAAATGCACGAAGCCACAAAGGAATTAAAAACCTTTTCTGTATCTATATATTATGCTAGCTACAGAAATGCCATAGCTGCACATGCTAATGCACACGATTAAGCAGTATGTTAAGGATTACGTTTTGTTGTTTTCTACGTGCTTTTTATGAACCCATTAGAGGAAGGATACAGTGCTCTGGGACACGTTGAATGCATGATATGTAAGTGTAAATCCTCTGGTTTTATATGCAAAAAATAATTATTGTTCTATCTTATGTGCTTGCAATTTTACAGGTATTTAAAAGCAGCTAGCAGCTGGGAGCGGCGCCACTGGTCTCAAAGGGCTGCAGGAGAACACAGAGTTGTGAGGAATTTTGGTCTGGATTTGCAGATATCTTACTGAGAGTTAGATGAAGAAACGAATGCAGATTATATATTATAGACACGCGAGTTCAGCATGTAAATGGACACCGACTGCATACTAACATTTATACCTCTATTGTTTCTTTGATTTTTTTTTTTTTGTAAAGCACTTCAGGGTTTCCATCAGGAAGAGAGAGATGGCAAGGAGACACCAGGGAGTATTTTTCCAATTAGCAGCACAAAGAGGAAGTGGGAAAACACTTAAAGCATATAGCACAATTAATGATGCAGCCTACCTCAGTTACTGGACACAACTGGATGGATAACAAGTGAACTGGTAAAAATGGCACTAAATCACAACATTTGCCTGGCTATTTAATTAATTTTTAATAATAATTGAGCATGCCTGCCAACATCCCCCTGTTATAATGTTGCTTCTATTTGTTTTAAAGGCTTCTGACAGTGATGAGGCCTGGGCTCAAGTATCTGTTGGAGTGCTGATTGTCACCGATGAAGCTGTGCCCGTCTACTGATGTTATTACTGAGGGAGGACTCAAGAAGCTACCTCAAGTACTTTGACTCTTGTTTGGGCTGCTTGACTCTTGGACCACCTTAAAGGCATGACGAACGCAGTCAGATTCATTCAGAGACTAATGCTTGGCTTCGGGCAGAAAACAACCAACTTCTAACTAATCTGCAGACTTTTAAAATTGAAAGGTTTTAGAGGTATGTTGTAACTAAATAAGAGTTTTTAAAGCGGCGCACGTGAAACTAAATTGTACTTTGTGGCATTTTACATGTAAACAATGCCAGCTTGCGCAGACTGAACCTATTTTCAGTCCAGTGGGCTTCATCTATAAATTGTGCTACCCCAAAATATTTCCAAGGCAATCTGTTTGCATCCTTGTTTTTTTCTAAAATGAACTCACTAGTTTATTACTGATCTATAAATGATCCCATAGTATGAATGCAAGCTTTAGCTGTGGCTAAGTTTAAATTTAGTAACAGCTGGTGCAGCAGGAGTTTGATTAAATTTGGCAAAGCGAGGGCAAATGGGTTTGTGTAGCATTTTCAAAGATACCTTATCTTTAAATAAGGTGTCTTTTCAAAACGCCTATTATAAAAACATTTCAGACGAGCGCCTAAGGAGAGGTGTGTATTTGTGCTCAAGTCTCTGCTGTGTGACAAAGTGAGAGAGTGTGTGGCAGCGCGGGAAAGGGAAATATTGTTTGTGTTTTTATTTTGTTTATATCTCGCTGTATTTTTTATGTCCTACACTTGAGCTTTGCGAGCGGCGGAGAGGGTAAAAAAGAGGGAGAGAAAGAGAGTATTCTCAATTTCCTTCTAAAAAGAAAATTCATTTGCAGTTGCTAATGTAATGTCATCGTTGTGTTTACTGAGCGTGGATGATGTATAGGGGATGTTGCATTGAGTGAGACTGCTTAATGATGCATAGAATTAAGTCTGTGGCTTTCAGCTGAGCTCCCCTCTCTCTCTTCCTCTCTCTCACACACTCCTCTCCCTTTTCCTCCCTCCCTCCCCTTCTCTCACACACTCTCTGACTCCCTGCTCGCTTCCTTTTTCCTTCCCTTCCCTTCACCTCTCTTTTCGTTTAATCCCCACCCTCCTCCTCCTCCTCCTCCTCACCACACCAGCCTCTCTCTTTCCCTCTGATGCAGGCTGTCTTGGACTGTTGGCCACACGTTGCTCTGTGTACTGTTGCCTAACTCCATCAATCACTGCGAAGGGAGGGAAAGAGAGTGTGGAGGGAGGGCGTTAAAAGGAATAAAAATAAGATATGGCTAGAAAAAAAACGAGCGAGATGAAAACAGACATCGGGCGTAGACATTGTACCGGATCAGCTTTAGAAACCTGGAGGGGAAGTGAGTAAACGAGTGGGAAGAACACATCTATACATTTAATGATCCACTGAGAACACTGCCAGTCCAAATAACTGCCTGAAAACTGTGAGAATATATGGATGTAATTGCGTTATTTCTGGCTCTGCCTTTGATGGTCCTCTGCTGGGATCTGGGGCAATAAAGAAAATGATGATTATGATGATCTCATTTCAGCGCTTATGTTTATTACCTGAGCCAGATGACTACCTGAGTGAGAAGACTGTCGCTGCGGTTGAGCTGCAAGAAACCGAAAATAAAGACGATTTTTAGTTATTAAACTGTTGTTCTTCCACCTGCTGATATCTACATAAATGTATTGTTTTATAATCATGTAGTTATTTGATTTATAACTATCAGATATGAGCATTGGAAATAGCTTTAGTTGGCGATTGCAGATTTGACATCTTGCATGTTGATCCTGCAGACATCTTTGCTCAGATGTGTTGATAGCAGGGGTCAGTAAAGTCACCTTTAAGATAAAATGATGAGGGTTTTTTTTGTTTTTGTTTTTTTACAGCGAACAGATATTTATAGTTAATTTGTCAGAATTTCTGCATTTTCAGTCGTTTTCAAGTGAATGAGCAAAATTTGAGTCTGAAGTCCTTGAGTTGGTGGTGGAGTGGGAGGTCAAAGAGTTAAAACAACAAAGCTATGTGTGAAGAACGATCAAAGGCTATGCAAAGCCCCCGATTCACTGGATATAATGCTAAAACCAATATATCCTGGTGCTTGCAAAGTTTAAGGAGCACAAATTTTACTGCAGGATTAAGAATGTTTTTAAGCTGCTTTGCAATAAGCGTCTTAGTTTTTTTTTGCACATTGAGGTGCCAAAAAACAGAGGTCATCATAGAGAAACAATATTTTGGTGATTGTAGCTCATTTTAGCTTTATTTACTGAATTATTTTGTATTTTCGGGGAGTTATACTTCAACTTTACATGAACTTTTTCCCTTTTATTTGGTTCCGAAATAATTTCTTAAGTCCATTGATATTACTGTGGCCTCAGTAATTATTCACAATGCCCTGTAAAAGTGTCAGTTCTTGTTATCAAGTTAAAAGAGAGAAAGGGAGAGATGTTTTCAAAAACTCGAGTGAAACACATAGTAGAATTACAAGAGCAGATATTTCCAGACTCTGAGAATAAATAAATAAATAAATAAAGGTTAAACATATGTGGACATTATTATCAAACTTCTTGAAAGTTCTGCCACTGCAGAGTCAGATAGGAAGAGGTTCTCCCACCTTCCCATCGAAGCTGCAACCGAGTGACAAACTTTCTCTCACCGACATCAGCGAGCAGCCTCACTAACGCACTTTTGACTGAAAGGGAAATTCTCTTGCAAATTCTCCCCAGGAGGCTGAAGGCTGTTAGCATCACAGTCCTGATATGTGAGGTCCAGTAATCATATATATATGGATGTGCTGTTTGGGTCAGATGAGAATGATCTCGTTTCATGTCATGTCCAAAGTTGGCTTTTTTACAAAACATGCAAAGCCATTTCAATCTGATAGTTTTTTTTTTTGTTTGTTTGTTTGCTCATTGATTTTATACTTATTCACATCCTACCACTTCATCTCTCTCTTCCTCTTTTCTCTCGCTCCCTCTCTCTTTCACTCACTCCATTGCGCTACTGTGATCCAGCTGTCCACCCCATTCATCATCCCGCCACTCTCCCCCACACAGAATTATTATTTCTTTGATGTGTTACCAGTTGAAAACAAATCCATTTTTCTGGCCATCAATTTATCATTTGGAATGGGGAGTCACACTTGAGTTGTAGGGGCAGCCACATTTTCCCAGTTCCAACTTGGATTGGAAACCTGTGTGTGTGTGTGTGTGTGTGTGTGTGTGTGTGTGTGTGTGTGTGTGTGTGTGTGTGTGTGTGTGTGTGTGTGTGTGTGTGTGTG
>VOQJ01020155.1:0-11345 GCA_015052665.1 Apistogramma diplotaenia | reverse complement strand
GACAGCAGGAGATAAACACAGGCCTGTGCTACTGACCACATGATTTATCAACATGAATTTCACCTCCATCCACTATCTCCCTCCTTCACTTTCTCACTCACTATGCAGTCTCAGGTGGAGCTCACATGAAAGCACACCAGTCCACTCATTAACTGTCAAAACGCGCTAATGAGAAATAAAGAGATTGTCTGAATTTTCTGGATTTAGGTGACACCAGCAGACACAAAAGAAGGGAATGAAACAGACAAAGAAAGGGAAGGGGAAGGCAGACAAAGAAAAGTAAATATGTCAGAACAAACTTATTTTAGCCAGATGGGAAAAAAATAGATCACAGCAGAAAGTATTAGAGATGAGAAGTGCCACAAAGATAGTAAAATATGATGAGAAGGCCTTGCATTAGAGCTGTTTTCTTGCAGTCAAAGATATATTCAGAGCTAGTGAGAGAACCTTGATGGGCACTCACTATTATGCACACGAATCTATGCGCATGCATGCATGCACACACGCATGCACGCACACACTAACACATATGCACACACCTTGCAATTAGACTGTTCTCTCTGCTTGGTTTGTGCGAGGGGGCTCTGGTGTTGAAAAGGGTGTTAATACCTTGTCTTCCTGCATCCTCGCTCCTTCCTCTCCTCTCCTTTATTTCGTTCGTGTTACCCCCTCAGCTATGCTCCCACTTGGAGCATGATTGGGGCAAAAGGTGCCAGACACTCTGAGCCAGACCAGGGACTAACTCTGCTGGAGATGGAGATGGAGAGGGAGAAAGAAATAATGATGTAAAGAGGCTTGGAATTGTGTGTGTGTGTGTGTGTGTGTGTGTGTGTGTGTGTGTGTGTGTGTGTGTGTGTGTGTGTGTGTGCGTGTGTGTGTTTGTGTGTGTGTGTTGAGCAGTCTTCCATGTATCTTCATCGAGCAAGTGTTAGCCTGTTTACTTACTGTTTGGACTGTGTTGATTGTCCCCCTCTAACCTTGCTTTGCTTGATGAGAATGACTTCACAGAAGTGCTAACTAGAGCCCAAATGCTAGCCTATAGATAGCATCTCCCCCTCCACTGTCTACTTTCTATCTTTAGCTGCTGATGAACTATTCAGAAGAAAACTGAACAATAATCTCAGAACATCTGATGGCAATTAAGAACAAAATACTGATTTGCACAATTAGAAAATCACAACTGTGCTTCCTTTATGGGCATCATTTTCTCCCCTGTCTAAATGATTATTTCTGCTGTTCTTTTTTTGATATAATTTTTTCCCCAGCTCTTTGGGCTAAGCTTACTGGGGACTAGATTTGTAGCTTTGCATTATTCACAGTTCAACATAATCTTTATGTAACTTATACTAAGCCTTGGTGCAAACCTACATTGCATCCTTCGTCTGAAACAAGCCATTTTAGCTCCTCTCCCTAAAGCCACTCTCCCTTTAAATTGACTTCCTATGGTCTATGGTAGGAAGGGGTCTTGTGCTCACAACCAGAGCTGTGCTTGAGATGACCATATCCATCCTTACATAAAGATCCAATTCTACAAAAAACTGTGGAATGGAACATTTAGAGCAGTCTGAAGTCAAGATTGCTTCTATATACACTGATCTCCTTATTTTAAACTTGTGCCATGTTTAATGGGAGCACCCACACTTGTAGCAGTAAATGCAACTGAAAAGCAGTATATGTGCTTGCAATTGTGTATGTTAAATTGATAGCATATTCTTTTTTTAAGCCTTGCATATTATATTAAAATACATGAATTTAGCTTCAGTTCTCAGTCTGGTGAGCACATTTTTTCCCACCCCGTGCTCACAAATATTGAAAAATAGACACTATTCAAAAAAGAAAACAAAAAGAAAAGTCCAGTTAGTCTATTCTTGGAGCTTATCCTTTTCTGCACACATGGCATATTGATCAGGATTGTTTTTAACAGACTGCTGTGAGGTCCATTAACCTATGGTGATGACAAAGCATTAAGAGGCTAATGTGTCCCTGGGGACTATAAAGGGCCAAAGAAGGATGAGTAGGACAGTTCAGCAGACAACACTGCTCTGCTCCTTTTATTCAGAGCATTATTAGTTTAAAGGGATGATGCTGATGGCTTAAAGTCTCTCTGGATGATCTAATAGATTTCTGTGCCTATTACACAGTAAATGTCAAGGAAAACCACTCACTCTGTTTCATACATTTTCATGTCCATGTTTATGTGGATTCCATGCTTAATCTAATGAATTTACACCTTCACCAACCAATATACAACTTAGAGTGTTATGTAACATCTATTTTTGGCTTTACTCTACAATTCATTGTCCAAACACACCGAAGCTGAACTGCAAATTATCCAATCAGCACGGAGCCAAGTGGCACCATCGTGGTCATCAACTGCTTCACACGCCTAATTTCATTCATCCAAACAAAAAAAAGTTGATTCTTTGAAATTATGTTCATATAAAGCTAAGCTGCAATATAAAATACTTTCTGAGAGAATGTCTGAATTAAGTTTTAATAATGAAATCATAATTTGTTTTTAATGGGCCCATTTAAAATAACAGCTGCAAAATATTTCTGAAATTATGCTGTCAAATGACAAAGTACCTAATTTTTTCCAGTCTTACTTTCATAAGGTGTTATGCCCTTTCTTTCCAAAGTGAGAGAAAGGCTGCAATAATCACTGAGGTAACACTTTTTAATAGCCATATTAATAAACTGTAAGTTGATAGGTAATTAAAATGCAGTAATTAGTTATTTTTCTGCTCACAAACAATGAAATGATAATCATCAATGCTTAATAATTTCCAAATAACTTTTTAAACCATCCTTATCTGGATGGTTATTGGAAAGTTGAATCTGATGTTTTATTAAACTTGTTGTGAGAAGCATGTCAGCAGGTGAAGTGTTAGTGGCACAAAACTGAGATCTGGAGCTCGTGGTTTGTGTCCTTTTTCATTCACTGTTTCTTCAGATGTTTGTTTGGACTGTTCACTGAATCTAATGAAGGTTCAGATAAAGCTTGTGGTTAAAATACAACAAGTTAGGCATGCATCTCAGGACCAGCACTGAAGAACACCATTGATGCCGTAGAAATCAGAACATTTTATTTAAAAAAATCATACTAGCATTTGGTAAAAATAACAAATATAAAATACAGCATATGTTACATGTGCAAATGTTAGCAGAATGTCACCTCTCATCAGCTATGATACAATAAATAATACAATAAATATTTCAAAAAGTAATTTTGGTTTGTTTAAAAAATGACGTAAAAAATGACATAACCCCTGATGATTTCTAAACAATGTTACTGTGTTTTTATTGTTTCTGTAAAAAAAAAAAATACAGCAAAATTGCAATTCACTAATGTTTGCATAATCATCAGTGTTCTGGCAGTGGTTACCAATGCTGAATGAAGCATGAAACATTCTTTGCCAGCAAGAGAGCAGCATTAGACTGCAAATTTCCAAAGCTGGAAGCAACTTTGGCAACACAGCAACATTGCAAAGAGCATTGAGCTGACTAGACAAATTTTAAACAAGAATTACAGACTATAGCAGTCTGCAGGTAAAGCTTTACTTGGAATTTATGCTTAAGTGGGAAATCTATGCCATAACCAGTAACGTCTTCTGCAGCCTATGTGCTAACCTACTACATAACCTGACATGCATCTCTCAAAAAATGTTTGCACTTTGAGTCAACACAGCTCTCAATGATTGTGATTACGGCGCAGGGTTCAGAGGGGATTTCTGGTTATGTACATCGGCCCCGCAAAGACAAAACAGAAGTCTGAATCAGGCCTATGACGCAACCTATTGTGCACTTCCCAAGAAATGCAGCCCACAACAATTGTAATTGGCCAGTTCATTACTGTTGTTTTGTCCTGTGCATCTTTATTGGTAGAAACCTACAGCGATAAATGTGTTCACACCTGGAAAAAAATGGCCACAACACACAACATGGCCACGGCACTTTCGATTGTAAGATAAAAACCCTACAATAATTGCAAAGAAAACCCAACAGTCAAAATGGCCCCCTATGAGCAAGCACTTGGTGACAGTGGGAAGGAAGAACACCCTTTAATAGAAAGAAACCTCTGGCAGAACCAGGCTCAGGGAGGGGCAGCCATCTGTCATGACCAGTTGGGGGTGGGTGGGAGGGAGACTGAACAAAAGGCACACTGTGGATGAGAGCCAGAGATTAATAATAACTAATGATTAAAGGCAGAGTGGGGTATAAACAGAGAGAGAAAAGAGGTGAGTGAAAAAGAAACACTCACTGCATTATCAGCCTAGGCCTATTGCAGCATAACTAAGGGAGGGTTCAGGGTCATCTGATCGAGCACTGAGTATATGAGCTTGATCAAAAAGGAAAGCTTTAAGCCTGATCTTAAAAATAGAGAGGGTGTCTGTCTCCTGAAGCCAAGTTGGGAGCTGGTTCCACAGATGAGAGGCCTGAAAGCTGAAGGCTCTGCTTCCCACTCAAATTTTAAATAGTCTAAGAGCAAAGCGCTCTATTGGAATAATATGCTACTGTGTCATTCAGAACATTCAGAAGTCGCAGAAGTCTAAGTCAGGCCTAAGAAGTACCAGAAGTCAAAATAGAGCAGAATAGAATCTCATTTTACATTTAAATGTTTACCTCTAAACACTTTGGAGCTCTTTTTCCTGTTCGGCATGGTTTCACCTCCAAATACATCCGCTAACCTGCACCAGTTTATGTTCTCTCCAATTTTTTGACGGCTCTTGTCTGAATTATTCCACTTCTGTATAGCAGTGTAATCTCAAAGATTAATAATTTATATTAAGTACAGTGTTATTATCACAGACAGGAAGGAAGGTGAATCCCGGTGTAATAAAACAAAATCATTCTTCAAGAACTAGCTAGTTGGCAGATGAAATGAAAGAAGAGTTTCATGAGGAATTGTACATTGGTTGTCTTCAAAATACTCAATGAGCTGACAGTGCAGGATGAAGAATGTGTAGCAATTTCATGTTAATTTGTTTGTTGTCTCATATTCATTCTGTGCCTGTAGCAAGCATCAGGCAGACCCAACAATGCAACTGTCCTCCTGTCATCCACTCACTTTTCTTATTTCATGCTCAGCTGGGAAGCCATGTTGTCTCTGTGACTGTGGTATCTGGCATTCAATCAAAACATCTGTGGAACTGAAGCTGTTCTTCTTCAAATTACTTATTTGCATGTTTTGTTGATTATTTTCCTGACATGTGAAAAGTGCTGTGGAGATTCCTGCAAAGAAACATAAATCCTTCAGTCCTTTCACACCTTTATTCTTTTCATTTTTGGTCTTTTTTTCTAACTAGGCTCCCTTTTTCAGCCTCGACTATTTCCTCATCAGATTCCCTTCCTCCATAATTACCACTTATTAATTTTAAATGAGAGCCCTAACACGTTGCATGGTTTTAATACAGCCTGTTAATATGAGGGGTAATTTATGGGGTGTGGGTGGGATGAAGGGATGACGGAATGACTGTCATCCATCACAGAAGTCATTATGGACTGGAAGCTCTCACACTCACTCTATCTTAGAAAGAGGCTCTCACTGACTTCTCACCAAGAGCTGATGAGACACAGGTGAGTGTCAGGTAACCCTCAAACATATATGCCTTTACATTTAAACGTATTTGTAAATTTTCAGTGTGTTCAGAAGAAACCTGGAGCAAATGTATTCCCTCATCTCTGCTCACACTCTTTCTCTCCTTCTATTCCACAGTTTCCTTTCTTCTCCTCCCCACTCTTGTCTTTGTGTTGCATGCCCCATTTCAGAGGCTTTTCAGGGGCTGAAGTGGCGCTTGGCTATGCTGAAGTGTCTGCACTGCTGTGCCTGAGCCTGCAATTCACTGACTATATATGTGAGTGTGTGTGCATGTGGGGAGTAGAAGGGTTGGAGGTGTGTGTGTGTGTGTGTGTGTGTGTGTGTGTGTGTGTGTGTGTGTGTGTGTGTGTGTGTGTGTGTGTGTGTGTGTGTGTGTGTGAGAGAGAGAGAGAGAGACAGAAAGAGGTAGAGAGGGAGAGATGGTGGAGAGCATATGTGTTCCTATGAATCTGTAGCAGAGTGTCCCATGGTCACTCTCTCCTGCTCTGGCGATGGCTGGGATGGTTGCAGCTGTAGTTCAGCAAGTCTTAACTCCCGAGGCTGGTCCCAGCATGCCCAGCAGTCCCACTACGCCCACTGGCACAGACTACTGGTTCTCTGCCATCTCTGTTTCTCTAGTGAGAGAGAGAGAGAGAGACAGAGAGAGAGAAAGCCGGAGAGAGAGATTCACATCCTTCTTGCCAAGTGTTTTACTACATATCAGACAGGGGCCTTCCAGGGAGGCAGGCTGCCTGCCATCAACACAGTGGAGACTGTCCAGTGTTTTTTTATTTTGTTGTTTGTTTATTTGTTTGTTTCTTTCATTGTGTTCTGTTTCTCCTGTGCATTTACACACGTACACCCAACAATATATACAGTATGTGTACAGGCTGTGTATTTTTACATACAGTATACAAAGCTATCCACAAACATTCTGTGTATCCTCATATGTATGAGTGAATGTGCATATTGATATGGACACAAACACCGGTATTTGCATTCATATACATCCCGGGTCTCCAAATATTTGGCTGGTGATTTTGTTTTTGTGATTTGGCCACTGTGCACCACGACTTTTAATTTGAAATAATCCTATCAAGATGTGACTGCAGTTCAGGCTATCACGTTTAATGCAAGGAGGTTTATAATCATAAATAGAGGGATTATTTTTAATACTTGGATGAATGAGTGGTGAAGCAGGAATCAGAGCAATGGGACCCTATTACTGTTTGGTCCTTACCTTACAATATAAAGTGCCTTGAGTCGACTATTGTTGTGATTTGGCATTACTCATTTGAATTGAATTAGATTAGACTGAAGTTGGTGCTGTTACCTGTATCCTGCTGCAGTCCCAAGACATGCATGTTAGGGTAACTGTGAATGGTTGTCTGTCTCTTTCCTATGTAATGGATTGATGCCCTTGTAACCCTAGTTGGCTGTGTGGTTAAGAAGATGGATGGATGGATTATCTGACGTATGGCCACCAAATGCCAGATTTCCTTTCCTGAGATGCTTAGATGGGTTGAAGTCATGTGTGGGACTTTGCTTTAAGAAGCTCTTAGGTCAATCTCAGGTTACTAAAGCTGTATATTTTGGGTTTTTATTCATCTGTGCTCTGATATGTCATCCTATTGGTTTTGTACCATTTTACAGAATGTGAGCAGAAAGTAAAGGTCTGTTGACAGAAGAAGCAGTAGTCGACTATAAGCCCTCACTTTTTCCCCTGTAATACAGCTACAAGTCTGTCTTGGTTTTATCTGTGCAAAGAAACTGAGCATGTTTTAATTAAAAATTTTCTAGCAAAGTCTATTGTTGCATTTTCTTTTCCTGAGCATTGCTGGTAGTTGGCATCTTGAGTTAAACCCCATTTATTTTCATTTCCATGAAAACTTCATTTAGTTGTAAACTTAACAAATAACATGCATATCTCTCTCAGAGTGTACTTCACACGTTTACTTATTGTGAAGTGTTTTTTCTTCACCAGGGAAAGAATTCTGTGGTCATCCACTTTAGTTGTGTTCTGCAGTCTTAGAGCCCCCAGGTGTTATTGAGTTCCTCAGAATATTCTTTGTTTTTAAAAAGATTTAATTAAAATTTTAATATCCAATTTAAAAAAAGTTACGTTTTTGCTGTCTCATTTTTGTTGTTATTTTTCCGCCTAATAATTGTTTATCTTAATGAATCAATATCAAGAGCATGTTGAGTTCCTTTGGGCAGTTACCAAATGCTGAGCCATCTCCTGAAATCAGCCTATTATCACTTTAATTTATCAAGAACAAAAAATGAGTAAACATTCCACACCTGGCCGTAGAAATGCAAATCAGTCAAGGTTAATGCAGCAATAATAATGTCAAATCCCTGTGAAATGAAACTGGAAGTCAGTTGCCTTCATGTTAATTAATTATGGTGGTAATAGAGAGAAAAATATATGAAAACTGTATAACTGTTGTAATATTTATGGACATGCTCGTTTCATATAGACATATTTTATTAGACACATATTCTCATATTTTGTAAATTCAAATTATTCTGTGAGGACAACCCTACATGACTGTAAGTGTACTTACAGTAAACAAGCTACTATACACAAATACTGTATCTAAACACATTTCTAAATATATGATGCATACATATACAAATGCATGTTCATTTGAATGCATATAGACAATAATGTGATAAAAATTGCACATACATTTGCTTTCAGCTGTTACGGTTCATTTAGCCCTATGATGCATGCGACATCAGTGTGCTGCCTCTCGGCCACTGTCGGCTGGGAGAGATGGATGGATGATTTTATAAGAAGAAATATTTAATATTTATGTTCTTATTGCTGCATGTCAGTACTTGTATGCATTGACAATAAAGGTGGTAAAACACTAAATTGGGGCATGAGTTCACGCAGAACTGATCAATAATTGTTATAAATGTTTTGCAATTAACAAAAGAAAAAAAACATGTAGCACCCAATAGTGTTAGTATGAAACAAAGAGAAAAGGAAAAAAAACCCTCACCTTGCTCTTTGCCCTGACATTTATATTAGACGGTGATAAAATAGGATGAAAGACAGCTGTACGAAATCAAATCGCAGTAAGCGCTGACAGTAGGTTGGTAGGTAGGTCGGTAATGGCATATGATTGAATTAAAGGAAGTTTGCTGATTGACAGTTTTATAAAGATGCCCATTTAACAGGCTGGAGTAGAAAAGGGTTGGGGTCTGTGAGTGAGTGACACCTTCCCTGCCCTGTCTCTTCTCCCTGCTCACCACTGATGGATTAAAGCTCTGGACAGGTTTCGGCCCTATTGATCTTACCTGCCACGGCTGCTCACATCATTTGCCGTTGAGGAGGGATAAGGCGGGAAACAGAGCAGGGGCCAGCGTATGCTTTTACTCCTACCTGGTTTCAACTTTATTTTATGTGACCTCGGGGTGATTAATCAGTACGCTTTGTCAGCGTTAACTGGTTAAGTCCAAACCAAAGCAAGCCAGCAAATTCAAGTGAGAAAGGGGAACTTAATGTTGTTTGTGAGCTTCTAGCGGGTGGAAACATTTTACTAATTAGGTGAGTAAACTTGTTTCTAGACTAAATGAAAAACATGCTGTTTGTTAGTTTTGAACAAGCCTGCAAGCACTGCATGGAGCCATAACAGGACTACTTATGAGCATGATCATCTTTTTGATTTCATAAGAAGAAATCATCCTCCCATCCAAAAAAGACACAAAACAAGAGTATGCTGACAGTTCTCTGAGGCCAGAATGCTGATATTTACACAGTTCATGTTTACAGAACCACGATCATCATCTTAGTTCGGTATATCAGCACACTCGCATGTTATTTCAGACAAACTGAAAGATATGTTTACTCATCCTTACAGACAATTTATTTTCTCTCATTTCATTTTTTCACACTTAAAGAAAACTGAGTTTAGTGAGCACATGTGAAAACACCCCGGGGCCATGTTTGTCACTGCAGAATCAGTACAGAGACTCATTTCGTGTGGTAGACTATCACCATCCTCCATGCTGGCTTATCTAACTAACTGATAAATAACACAGTCTGTCACAATGATAACAAGGTCAATTCAATAGGCTGACCAACAGCAATGTTTTCCCCAAAGCGTTGAGCAGTCACATCTGATGCCTGCGCTGACCTCCATGCTAATGAACAAAACACAGGAGAGAGAGAGAAGGAGATAGAGCAAAAGAGAGAACAAATGAATATGAATGAAAGGCAAATCTATCAGAAACACGCCTCCTTTAAATAACCCCCTCCCTCATTCCCCTCCTCCACTCCTTCCCTCACGCTCCCATCCCCTCCAACCCGTTATATTTTATTCTCCAACGCGTGGTGAATTTAATAAATATATGCAAATGTGTGCTGTGGAACATGACGAGTGTAAATCAGGCGAGGATGTTCTTTGAGCGCTGCTGAGATTGAGGCTGAGAGCTGACCCTGGGTTAATCATTTTTCACTTCCCTATCGCATTCAGTTCTGCTGCCTGTGTGCGTGCGTGTGTGTGCGTGCATGCGCGTGTGTGTATGTGTGTGTGCACGCGTGTGTGTGTACATATGTGTACTACAGTGCTGCTTGCATATGTGTCCATCTGTGGTGCTGGGGGCAATACACAAGGCATTAAAAACTTTGTACACACGATTGTATTTACTTTAAAATTTATGCAAAATGAGGCCGACAGTTAAAAAAAAAGTTAAATCTAAATTTAGTTTTTTCACACGTTTGCTTTCGATTTATTTCCATAGAAGTATATGCACATTGAAATAATAGATTTTAAAGAGTTTTAAATTGGCAGTGAAAGATTAGATGATAGTAGTGCTCTGTCATTGCCTCTGAGCTGCACATGCTTGGAAATGGAAATAATCTAAAGCACTTAGATTCACTAACTCTTTGGACCAGCTCAAACTGTCATTGTCATTTAATCCTTTTGTTTTGCCGTTGTTTTTGTTCATCTGTGGTTAGACTGACAATTGTAAATGGTGCAATGTTACTGCAATATCAGCGATCTAAATGGCCCAGGTGTGTAATGACTGCTGCCTCTTGTCTAATTACTTTTCTTACATTGCAAGCCAGCAAACACGTCATTTTCCAGTTGACAATGCAGTGCGACAATCACATATTGAGATGCATTTCACACTTTTTTTGATCCAACTGTACGTGTAGATCAGTGCTGTAAAAGTGCCAGTAGCATCGGACAAAAGGACAAATTCATCAGTGACTGTTCCACTGGCGGCTAGATATTAATTAACCTTGAATTAAGGCATATTACCACGTGTGATTTTATCAACATGCGGCGGTTATATCTCAAACAAGGTATGATGAAAATCTTCAGAGATTACACCTATGTGTCAAGGGGTAACTTCCAGAGCTGAAAAATGGAGTTAATGCGGAAATGACAAAAACTACAATTTGGGGAATTTCATGCACCAACCAAGGCTCCAAGAGAAAGTCAGTCCCCACAGACTCCCATGTGAAATGTATGAGTTTACAGCATTAAAAAGCATTTTAGTTTTGATGTATAGTTTTATAAGAACTCTGAGTGCAGGTAAAATTCTTTAACTCATCCACCTGGATACCGGAGTTAGGGGTCACAGGCTGCTAGCTCTCATTTCCAGTATTTCTAGTATTTAAACTGGACCTGTCCATAGTGTTTGTACTGCTGGTGCCTTCTGAAGCATTTTAATAAATATTTTTTTCCTGTGTGGTATAGTTTGTGCTCCAGTTTTTCTGAGAGAAATTCTAGTGGTTTTTTTTATA
>VOQJ01020150.1:8987-21998 GCA_015052665.1 Apistogramma diplotaenia | reverse complement strand
CGATATAACTATGGTATGTGTATATGTATGTGTGTGCACATATGTATATATATGTATGTTTATATATATATATATATATATATGTAATTATACATGCAACTGTCTGAGCGATTGAGTTTTTGTTTGGCCATGAATAAGGGTATGAAATTTGTATATTTTTGTATGCATATATATTTTGTTAAATAGGGGCAGAGATTATAAGACTTTTCTTCTATCTGCTTCCTTTCATTTTATGAGACTTGTGTTTATTTTTTTGTTGTATTGAAATTTGTTTTGTTTTTAATTAAAATGAATAAACTTGTTAAATAAAAGTTTGAACAGTCGAGTTGAGACACAATGGAAACTCCTTTAGTATCTCTACTTTCTGGGTCACTGGTTAGCTTTCAGACAAGCTTTCACATAGTGATCACCTACCAGGCCTTCGCCCAAACTGCTCAAAGCCGTGCACACATTTGTCATTTGTGGTTTGCCAATTTCTGCAATCCTTGCCGATTAAGGGTACACAAAATAGTCATCAGCACCATTAGACACCAAGCTGGGCAGCAAATGTTTGAGTTCAACAAAAAGCTAAGAATGCAACAGCCCCACAGAGCCCCACACATAACACAGAGTGACACACGAACATACACAAAACCTGCAAAATGAGGAAGAAATGAAACAATCATGGAAGAAATGATGATTAATGAACCTGATCTCATTTGGGGTCTCCTCCTCCTCGTACTTCTTCTTCTCTTTCTTCCGGAAGACGAGCCAGATGATTAATATCACAATGAGGACACCGAGGGATATTCCCACCACTGCACCCGCAACCATCCCCACATCCCTCACATCTGTGAATAAGAAAGGAGGAGGTTGATGAGAGATAGAGTCACTTACTGTCTCTGATCGCACATTAGTCATAGTTTTCCCATGAACTATTAAATTCACAAATACTTATCCTCCATGCCCATTTACTGGAAAAACACTCCTTACTTTTATGCCACAGCATCCGAGTTCAATTTAATGCTTGAAAACTGTTACTGCTGAACTACTATACAGGTATGTGCCATTTTCTCTACACATGACCATAACTGTCCTGGGACTCTGAGGCAATGTACTACTTTGAGAATGAAACATGACAAGGAGCAGGGGTGGTGACCAGTAGCCAGCAATTTAGGCTTAGTCCAGTTGAAGCACTGGAGGAGAATGAAGAAGGTGATGGAAAGGCAGGGAGGGGAATGAATGTGTTTCCAGCTGCTGTTTAAAACAATAAACATCAATCAGAATGGCAGCTTGGTGTGAGGTGAATGCTGTTAGGTCAACTCAATCGCCCTTTCCTCCCCAAACTCACGTTGCATTGTGACCTCAATGGTGCAGTTTTCCTCTCCCACATCATTGCTCGCAGTGCACCTGTAGACACCTGTGCTGTCCATGGTGAGATTTCTCAGGGTCACAATCTCTGGGTTCTTCAGATCTGAAGAACAAAATAAATCAAACAAACAAAAAAAACCCCAAAACAAAACAATGAATTATTGTGTGTTTAGCATTTTCGTGCCAATTTGATAAGTGGAAGAAGGATGGATGGATGGAAGGACTGTATTTGCAGCACATGAAAGACAAGTGAAATGCATATCATGGCTGCAGAAAGAGAGAGAAAGAAGAACTTAGAGGCCGAGAGACAGAACGACATTGATGAAGTGTTTATCTCAGAGAGAGGCCCATCAAGGGACTGTGTCTGACAGAGCGATGAAGCCCCACAGTACCATGGGATATTCACTTGTCCCCACCAATAACAGCCATCTCAGACCTAAAAATAACGACTGCTGAAGCAGTGTATCGTTTTCCATTGGAAATTAATTAGATTGAACAGGTGTTGTTTGGTGGATGTCATTCATTTTAAAGGTTCTTGGTTGGACACGTGCAGTTATGGAAGCCATTTAAACACTGGTGGGAAAACAGGGATTGGCACCCTGGGGTTGTTTCTCCTGGTCTAGAGAATACACGATAGGGGAAAGCGCCCTACTATTAGCTTTTCCATTATAAACCATTCCTGCTACTATTCAGAGGCAGACATGCCTGGTTATG
The DNA here is from genome assembly GCA_015052665.1 of Apistogramma diplotaenia. Classification (NCBI taxonomy): domain Eukaryota; kingdom Metazoa; phylum Chordata; class Actinopteri; order Cichliformes; family Cichlidae; genus Apistogramma; species Apistogramma diplotaenia. The sequence continues at coordinate 19,934 of VOQJ01020150.1, read as the reverse complement.
ATTCAAGAAGAATGCCAGAATCCACACCATTTGAGTGAAATATGCCTCAAGGCTACTATGGAGCCAATGCTTCTTTGGTACAGAATATACTCTGAGCTGTCAATCCAGTTCGGCCTATTACATTTGATTTTCTCCACTTTACACACAATCCAAGAAAACACTCACACTGACTTTGTGCATGTAGGTATTCACTTGAGCCAGGCTGACATTTCAATGTCACAGAAATATTCATCAGATCACAGTATCAGAGCTTGTGTTTATATAAGTCATCCCAATAGAATACAACTAGAAATCACAAGGCTGTGTTCTGTTTGATTTGCTGGAATAAAAAAAAAACAGTAGTACACATTACGTGGTCCTGGGTTTACTGCTCAAATTTGAAGAGAGTGGCAAGCTAAAGATAATAGAGGCATGAAGAATCAGCGGATTAACTGGGCTGATCTGAGCCCATCAGAGTGCCCTTGACCAAAGTGTTGCAAGTGTTAATTATTCTACTGAAGTAGCTCAAGGAACAGCAGTAGACAATATAGCTGGCACCGGCAAATTTAAGTGTCAGTGTTTGCAAATGTATGGATGCGAAGATGGGAGGAGGTGAAAGAAAGATGACGTGCTCAGCAAAACTCTTCCTTGGACAAGCAGCCTATGAAAATCACTAATATGAAAATGAATCTTCGTGGCATTCCTCTGCAGAGGGCTGGAATGGTGAATCAGCATCTAAGTGCAATGCCAATTATTTTTCTTACCTATCAGTGCCAGGTTTGGCAGTTTGCCCAGACTCTTGCCTTTGTCCAGCACTCGCTCCCACTTGTAGCTAATGGGGTCTGAACCATCGCTGGATTTACAGCTCAGCTTGACATCACTGCCCTCTAGGAGCCTGCCATCCATCCGGCACGTCGGCTTGGAGGGCTTGACTGCAAGAACACATAAGAATCAAAAATGTTTTAATCAATATTTGCAATAAACAAGAACACTTTTTTATTATATTGGAGTCTCGGAGTATTCAACAAATGTATTAAACCACATCTCGTAAAAACACAAACACATAAATAGTTTAGAAATCTGCCAAAAACTTGTAGAACATTATAGTGTTATTTATCAGGGAAATAAACTGAAATTTGGTAGCAGTCAAATTAATTAGGTATGACATTCAACCACTGAAACACAATTTTCTGTTCAGGAATCCAAATAAATAACCGTTATCTGGCATCTTAATCAAAAAATAATAATGTGCTTTAATATTTTTTCTTCTTTTTTGAAAAACAGTGAATCTGAATATTAGTGGATCACGGCAATAATTACATTTTAGCATTAAAAATATCATCTTAATTAAACAGCTCGCATGTACTGGTGGATTAACCATAACAGGAGCATTAAAAAAATTATTTTGGTAATTACCAACACTGCTAATTTAAGGCAGCTGTTGCATAAACCTTACACTGGCTGGTGGTCTAATAAATTCATTGAGCATTGTATATACTGTACCAATAAAATAATGAAACAAAAATAAACATGTTCATAATGTGGACTTGGAGGAATACTTCCCATTCTTATTATATGGAGCCCAAACGAATATTCAGCACTTCATAAAATCAATCATTTTTTGATGGGTAGGCTGGGACTTTTTTATTTGAAATGTTCAAGAATACTGAATTACAGTTTGCATAGTTGTAGATAAAAATCTATTGAACTATTGAGGTTTGTTTTAAATGAAAATGCTGAGTGAAGTTGTCCAGCACCTGTGTTTATCACCCTGCCATAAAACACTGCATTAAATGAAAAGCAAAGATATAAAATATAGATAATAATATAGCTTGTTAAATTGCATAAAATATTTTACATACATTGTAAACTTTATTTCAATTGTTCTATCAGTGTTTTTTCATTGGTGCAATTGTTCATGAGAGATATGTTCAATCACCTTGCCGTCACTGCCGTTTCTGGCAACACAGAGAGAAAAAAAAAGCAAAATCATCCCGTTGAGAATGGATCGATTTGACCCCAAGGCTGGCGGTGAATACTTATGGTAATATGTTCTCATGTCAAAGGTTTTGGTCGTAGTCCATTAGCTAAAGGCATAAAACAGTAGAGCTAGAATCTGCTCCGGCCTGCTCTGTTGGATTCATGCTGAAAGGCACTGCTACACTTTAAAAGCATGAAAATAGCACACTGTTTTCTCCCTCCCAAGTGACATATTTTTAGATCACTGGTGAGCTAAATTTAAATATCTATTTTGTATTTTTGTCACGCTGACATATTTCCAATGCTGACTTTTGTGTTTGGTTTCTTCTGCTTGTCAGCAAAGTTACAGCAGCAGTAACTATGAAATGCTAACATGCAGAGTGAATTAATGGTAGCCAGTGCATAAAATCAGATAGCTTATGTGCATTTCTCCCTTTGTTTGTCTTTCTTTTCTCTACACCCTGCAGGGTGTATTCTGCTCACGCACTCAGTAAAGAATATAATGAGAGGAGCTGATCAGGGAGCATTGATGCATTCGTCTGTGCGTCTCCGTCAGGATCTGTTAGGCCGAACTGCAGAAGGAGCAGTTGGAGTGCATAACCTCAGCTCATAACTACCACCGTACATAACCCCAATACAAACAAATACAACATATACACATTTAAAATCTTCACATGCAAATCCACACATTCATCCAGGCATGATTGTGCAAGCTTACACATAAGCACAACCACTGGAGGAGCTCACAAACTCTGGCACACGCACAAACGCAAATGCATAGACTCACACACTGTCTCATGCCAAGCCAGCTACCAGCTCAGCTGCCAAACCATTATCTTAGCGTGGGGAGTGAGAGAAAAATGCAAATGTGCGTCTCTCTCAAAATCTAAAGTGTCACTGTGAAGCTGAGGGCAATTTGTAAAATTCTAGGCACTAACTCACTGAAATGTCTTTATGGAAGAGAGAGGGGAGTGAGAGCTAGAGGATTAACAGACTATTCCATTAGAAAACCAATAACCATGGGTTGAACTAATCTCCCATGATGTTTTAATAAATTCGCTGCTTTTTTGACATTGAGAGCTGTCTCACTCCTCCCGCCGGACTTTGTGGCTGGCTTTTGCAGCGTACAGTAGCTGCTCCCCGTTTTGCTGTCTGTCCTTCATAGTTGTTTAGTTATTTGTGATTTGCAGGCAGAGGCACATATTAACACAGAGGTAGTTTTGCTTAGTGTTTCATAGCCACCTACATATGAGCCAAACAACACCTTTGCTGTGTCCAAACAGGCTTTTCTGTATTTGCAAGATCTAAGTGTGACTTGCACAAATAGTATTTATAAGTAGCTTATCTTGTTTTTTCAAAGTCATTCTCAACTACTTCATTGATGACATGATGCACATCAAACTTAGAGAAACGCCTGTTCTGCCTGTCCTTATACACAAATAGACACAAATCATTTCGAATCTAGCCTGATATTTTCCCATGTAATGCAGTCTCTAACTCAATCAATCATTTCTGTGCTCTTCCAAACCTACTTGCATGTTTCTGGTCTCACCTCATCAACAAACCAATCCAAACGAACCCAAACAGCACGAACAAAATCAAATCACACTGTCTGAATCAAATTGAATCATTAGATCAGTCAGCATGACAGAGGAAATGTGCCAGGCTAATGATCCAGTGATTAGGTCTGTGTGTGTAAGAAGCTGTGTGTGTATGAGCATATTCCATTTACAAATGAGTTTCTTCAATACTCGACGGCATGTGCACGGATGTGTCTACACTTACCCAGTACAATGAGGTTGACTTGGCTCCAGTGGTACTTTCCCCCCGTCTTGACTTTACAGTAGTACTCCCCGGAGTCGGTCAGCAGCAGGTCACTGATCATTAAGGAGGCGTCACCACCCAGGTACTCCCCAGCAAAGGACAGACGGCTGGGTTCACTATCTATGTTCTCATTGGTGTACACTTTGCCCCCAAAGAAGGTAATAATCTAGATGGAGGAAAAAGATAATCAAGAGTTTATTTGAAATTGTTTTTTGTTCAGATCTTGAGATCTAGACAATGAATTCTGTTGCAAGTGAAAAACTCCTGATGTGTTATGACAAGAGACAGACTGATTCACAATTGCACTGCTTCTACTTAACTTGAGTCTCTCTTCCTTTTAAAAGAATTCTCCACTTTCGTCTTGGACCTGTTACTAACATTTTAACAGCTGGTGATGTCAGTGTTTAAGTGATTTATGCAACGAATTCCCCAAATACGATTTTCATGTCTTAACAGCACATTTGGTTCACTTAATTCCTATGTCCCAGCAGTAATACCCTTGATATATTTTACTGGTAGACTGCCATTTACATTTAAAATAACATGGCTCTAATGGTGTTGCATGCTCAGCTAAGACAGATCCACGAAGCCGCTCTCTGGAGGCACAGTCTTGAGAAAAACAGAATACCAGCACTCATGGGTAACATTGTTAACAATCACTTTTTAATTAACACTTGGGAAATTATATTTTACAAATGAATGCATTTGTTGGAATGTCGGAATCCTGCCAGTGTTCATTTAGCTGATTATCTGTGAGGGCTGTTATCTCTTTACGGTCTTTCTATGAGTAAAACTGTCAAATCGACCAAGTCTATTCTGCTGCTCAGATAAAAGATTAAAGTAGCCACAGCTGCACTGATATGATGTCACCACAAAACAGAGCAAAATGAAAATATACCTCACAAACAACATAGTTTCACTGACTCCTTTTTCAAATGCACTCTATGAATGGACTATAAGATGCCACTTTTTTGGTCAATGTCTTGCAAGAACTTACTTTATAACTCAAGAGTAAGGATGTGGTGTCACAAATCTCTAACAGCAACTGGCTGTTGGACCTGAGAGCAGACCACAACAACCTCCCAGAATAAGAACCAATCACAAATGCAGACTTCCAACAAAAGAACTGGACAGTACCAGTACAGTACCTCGCACGATTCATGCCTATTAGCTTAAGAAGCTTACAGCACTCCAGAGTACCTGTCAGCACAAATAAGTGGGGTGCGAACAACAGGTACTTATCCAGACTGGATGACACAGGACAGGACAATCCTGATCATGAAGGGTTTGTGCCACACAAAGGCACAAATCCATTGAGCTTCCAACCGATTACCTGCCTCTCTACAACATGGAAGCTCCTCCCAGGTGTCATGGCAACCAAGATGAGTAGGCAGGAGTCAACAAATGAACAAAGCTCAGAGGGGCAATGGAAACAACAACCGAGCACCAGCTGCTGCTTGATAGTGCAGTGCATCAACACTCTAAGACCAGGCAGATCAACCTGAATACAACCTGCACCGACTACAAGAAAGTAAACGCCCACATGCACGCTGGAGCGCTTGACTCCATATAAAGTTAACAATACACTGACAACCTTCATCAGAAATACATTGTGACTGTGGAAGACAACATCAAAAGACAACTCCAGTTGTCACAGTGCCACAGCTGCATTCACTGGTGGAAGCACTGTAGAAGACCAATGTGTGTGTTAACTGGTGACAGGCCATGTGACCCTTAAGTGGGTCGTCCACCCAATGAATAATTAGTGGATGGGTCTATTTTTCTCTATATTTTTTTTCATTCTTTGAGTACAACTTTGTCTGTATTAAAAAACTGCTAAAAAACAAAATATAGATCAGATGACGCGCACTGTACCAGGTAAGTACACAAAACCAAGTTTTGCTAGAGCCTTTGATTGATGCAATCTACTTTTTCCTTTTTTCCTTTCATTTACCACAACGCTCATTGAGACGGGGTCTTCAAAAGAAAAAAAAAAGAGCTAACTTGAAGTTTCACTGTAACATCTGTAAACTTGCATCAGAAATCTCTCATTCTCTCTTCTCTGCCGCTTTACAGTTTATCTTTGTTTATTTCTGTCCTTTCCTTGTGTGTCTTTTGCTCTCTCATGCTCTTGCTTCATCTGCGCACACACAAACAGAAACAAACACAGCTGTCACAGTGGCCTATTACTCAGGGCAAGTGAGAGCCTGCAGATGGGGACTGCTAAATGCTGGTGCCACAGTGCATCAGCGCCTAAGAAACAGGGGCACCTGCTGTGGTCACAGGTGACGACTGGCCATTTACACACACACGTATATACCTGGACCGACTCAAAAACTAGCCTTCCACACAAACATGTAACTCATCATGAATGCAAACAGAAATGTACTAAAGCCACAGACACAAAGTAACTGGGTACTGCCACCAAAATTAAGAAGGGCATATTTTAAAGTACCTGTCCTGTGGGCACACTAATGTTGCTTTCATGAAATCTCAACATTAATTACTCACACACACGTGAGTGTAAACCAAACCACATTTGCGTATTTCTGCTTCTGGTCATGTCTGGGTGTCTGATTTTATTTATTGAGTTTATTGTGCTATTAAAGTGAGGTGCTTTGTTGATTTAGTAAAACACTGTATGCAGATATTTAAGCATCTCTGCTTTTCCTAGCTTTAAAGGTACAAAAAAAACAAAGATCATAAAAAACACATCACATAAATATTACATAAAGTCTTGAGCCACCTCTCATTTCTTTGTATTTTGCCAGGAAAATGTGAAATATGTGCAGCGGGTTTATTAAAATATGTAAAGACACATGGATCTACAGAGTATACAGGAAAACAGAGTTTGTACATTTCTAACAGGCCTTAAAGTCAATATTTGGTATCAACATCTTTATTCTTCAACACAGCCTGAACTCGCTTAGGCAGCTTTCTTGCAGTGTCTTTAAGAATTGCTGAAAAATGAAGTTGCTGCCAATCCTCCCCAGATGACATTGCATGGTGAATCAAAATCTGTTGGTACTTTTCTGTGTTCAGAAATTCCAGCAATTTTGACAAGATCTCCAACACCACTGGCTGAAATGCAGGTTCAAACCATGAGATGATGGCTGCAAATACTCACTGTTGTACCTCTCTCCTGACCTCCTCCGTACATATTGATGTTTCTTAAGGACATGACTTTCAGATCCTGCTCACCTGATGTATTTAGGTTGGCTACTTCTTTTGTCCTCTGCTTATCCAAGATTTTAAAGACACATTGCATAGTGCACTGACATTTGACAGATTTTCTGGCGAGTAGCTCTTTGGGAATCACCTTCTTGGTGCAAAAATGTTTCTTTTGTGAGTAAAATTGTTATCTTTTGTGTTATCTGACAGTTTTCATAGGGTTAGGGTTATGGTTACGTTCAACAATTTTTCAAGCATATGCCAGCATTAAGTGACTGAACACACACACACAAAAACATTCCTTTGTCAGGTACAAGAAAGGCCTTCAGAAATCCTGGAGCACTATTGCTTCCAAAATATAAAAACATGAGAGATGGTCTGAAACTTCTGAACAGTGCTGTATATAATTTTTATATCACATTAAATTTTTTCTCAAAAACATTACCATTAAAAGTCAAATATTTAAGCCATTTGACCTTTAAACTGCTGCCCATGAATTTTATAGTCAATGAGGAATACACAGAGGGGTGAAAATAGACACAGACACTGTCACTTTACTGTGCTACTGATGAATATATTTAGAACCTCTCTGGATGATAATTGTCCTTGTAATAATGCCAGTTCAATATGTTCAGTTTAATATGCTGAAGGGCAGCAATTATGCATGAGAAACAGCAACACCACACAATGCACACTAACTAATGTGGCAGGTGCAATTTTCCTGGAAAGGAACACAATGAAATTAATAACTTCATCTTTAATGAGGACATTATTAGCCACCTCTGGTCTCAGCTGCAACTACACTAGGTGACAAAATGCAAAGTATTTTTGAGTAACTTTCATAATTTAGGAGCTGCACAGTGGAAGAACAATGGGAAAGGGGCAGTTATTTTTTCTTTTACAATTCATCTGACAAAATGGAATTGAATTTTGTGCCCCTCCGTGTCTTTAACACATGTAGCCTGTACATTTGCTAACAGAGGCTAAATGTTGACAAGATGCTCTTTCCATCTCAACATGGCCTTCCAGCAGAACAAAAGAATGATTTATTCATTCAGCTACAGGCATAGTCTCTTTCCTAATCAAATTTTCAAACGTTTGATTTTAATTAATGGTGCCTTCAATGTTATCCTCCCGTTAAATATTCATCGCAATGTGGCAGCCCCAGTCTGAATCATCAAAGCGTAAGGCACCAGTTTTCTCCTTTCTTTCATTCCTAGCCCCACCGCTTCCCCTCCACACTCCACTATTCGTTCCTTTCTCTGTGCCAACACAAGAGTGCATGAACACACGGGCTCAGAAGAGAATGGAAATCTCTTCCTTCCAACAGAAAGCTAGTGAGATGTTTAGCTCTCTTTCTCTCTCACTCTGTTATCAGATACTGTGCTCAATTTGGGTGAAAAAAGGCAATTTTTCAAAGACCAGTAAAATAATACCAGAATGTTATCAAAAGGATTTAAAACACAAAACCGAATTAGCCATTTTAAGATTTCAGTTATCCTTCTGGTTCGAGCTGAAAGACATTATGAAGCCAGAATTAGAATATATTACACATGCCGCTAACCACAATTTAAAAATACATACTCGGGGGACCACGTATTAAAAAAGGCTGTAAGTCCTTCATAGTCAGTGCAGTACTTTTGTTAAACCACTTGAATTAAAGCTGAGAGTCTGCACATCAATCAATGTGGATGCATACACTGAAAAAATCTGTACAAATACAGCACAATATTTTGTTTTAAAATGAACAATACATTGTACTGTAATCATTTTTATAGATGTTTTTCCATTTTTTACACCAAGGTTGAAACTTACCATTTCTGTAAATGTATTTTAAATAAATAAATAAAACAACATAATAATGTACTCTGAAGTCATTGCTCCTAAACTTTTGTACATAGTTTTTAGATTGCACAGTGCATGATTTGACTGCTGAGTTTGTCTGCTTATCTGAGAGTTCTCATGTAGGATGTGTTTTTGAGACCTTCCCCCCCCTCAATGTGGCCTTCTCTGCTCACCTCTCTGACTGCCTGGTCATATAGGAGCCCTGCTGTGGTTATTAAACAGTGGATTTTGGACTTTATCTTGTTGTTTGGTCTAATTGTTAATTCTGAGTCCTTCTGGGGTACCTGGTTTTTGCAGCAGTAATCTCCAAGCCTCTCTATAATTACATATTTTACAAAGATAACAGGAATATGTCAGCTTGAAAGTGCAGAAAACTTCATTAGGTCTGCTTTTCATTTCTAGTTGCTACCAAGGTTAGAAATATGAAATATGTTGATGGACTTGGCTTTTGTGAATGCCACTAATAATTGAAGTGCCTGAGTAATTTTGTGGTTGTGTTAATGTGCAACTATTATGGCTCCTGCTGGAAATCAATGAGCATAAACGCAAATGGAGGAAAGCAAGAGGAAAGACAAACAGTTTGTTTGTGTGTGAAAATGTGAAGGAGAAAGAAGGCGAGAAAAGAGAAGAAAAAATATGTGAGGGATATAAAGCATACACCTGTGCCTCACATACTGTCCTTCTATTTTTATATATCAAATTCAGTAGCTGTGTTTTAGCCCCAAATGTCACTATTTACTGTCATTTCATCCCTGCAAAGGTCAGTCTTGATGTTGCAATAACTTTGTAGCAGTTACTAAATATTATCCAAGTCACAGCAGAGTAAGATTACGAGCAACCTTTAACAATTGATGTGCTTGTAACTGTATTAGGAAGAAAAAGCTATGTGATCTTACCACTTTCTGTTTGGAGTTTGGTTTCTGCAGAAGCCACTCAATGTCGAGAGAGCTGGATGATGGGAACTGGTGGTGGCATGGCAAGGTGGCATTGTCCCCAACGACCTTCTTCATTTCTGTCTGTGCCCCCACTGACAGAAGGCTAATTAGAACTGAGGAAGAATGAGAGAGCGAGAGAGAGGAAAAAACTTGAGAGAGTGGTTGAGACATGTCAGCTGGGGTCACTACCTCGATCTAAGCTTGAGGCAACAGAAACATGCTGTGTATAGCAAGCGAAGCAGCGATGATAGAGGAAACTGGGAAGATGCATCCAGACCCCATAAAAAGACCGAATGTAGTTTACAGGGACTAAGGTTTGGCTCAGCAGGTGAATGGAAAGTATGAAAAGTGAGCAAACACATTGTTATTCACAGCTGCAGTTTTGGTATACTGTGCCAACACATCTGACACATGAACAATTCTGCTGCCCCCCCAAGCCCCCCCAAAAAACAAAACAAAACCAAACAAAAAAACAAACTAAAACTAAAAAGATATACAGTTAATGAGTCACTTGCATTGCAAAGAAATCCCAACTCTGTTCCTGGCCACTTTCCTATTAACAATGAATGTCAGTGTGGAAACTATTTTGAGATTGGACAGACAAAGGAACATACTAATAACTCCCACAGTCGACTCAGTTAAGAGCGAGGACTTTCGTAAAAGGTAGCAATTATTGTGAGTGTGTGCACAAGTGAGTGACTTTGGGCACTGGCCAGACTAGCAGGGCCTGTGTCTCAGTGGGGGGAGCAGCAAGGCTAATTTATTGGAGGATGCTGGACAGCCTAGAGGGCTTGAGTGGAATTAGCCAGAGGCGTCACAGGGGATGCGGGGAAAGTGAAACTGTAGATGGTGTTGGTGCATGTGTACGTGCATGTGTGTTGGATTGTGTGTGTCTAGAAGGAGTGGTTCAATGGTGAGATATTTTTCTCCCTCCACCTGGTAGAGAGACTGCAGAGTGCTCTACTGTGTAAACACACTCAGATGAGACATATATTTTTGGCTCTATTATATCCATCTTAACTACCTGCTTTTAATTTAATTGCTGAATGAAACAATAGCTCCAGGGGAATTTGACTGCTTAAAATGAAAGTTATCCTGCCTAACAGATGCTCATTTAAAGTGAAATGTTCTGGCTGTGTAAATATTACTCCTATTCATTATCATGCCACCTAATAGAAACCTAATATGGCCCCCTGTTTGAAAAGAATAAATA
>VOQJ01020148.1:97713-110214 GCA_015052665.1 Apistogramma diplotaenia | reverse complement strand
TGGCATTTGTGTGTGTAGGATTAAAACAGTCGTCTACAAAAAACATTTATTAGCAGCTAAACTGTAACAACAACAGGTTTTGGAATAAAAATGGGAAAGGGGATTTAAGTGACTCTGAAGGTGTTATGGCTGTTGGGGAATGTGCTGATTCTGCTGATATATCCAGTGAGCAAAGGTTCAAAGGCGAAAATTTCCTCGTTGAGGCCGAAGTTCAGAAGAGAATGGGCAGACTGCTTTGAGATGATAGGAAGGTCAAGAGTAATTCAAACAACAACTGGTCACAGCCAAGGTATGCAGAAGAGTAACACTGAAACACATCCAAGAGGGGCCCAGAAGAGGGGCCCTCAGGCCCCTGGAACCAGCTCCCAATTTGGAGTTGGGAGACAGGGACCCTCTCTAGTTTAAAGATTAGGCTTAAAACTTTCCTTTATGATAAAGCTTATAGTTAGGGTTGAATCAGGTGACCGTGAACCCTCCCTTTGTTTTCATTCACTTCTTTTTACTCTGCTTATACACCACTGTGCATTTACGGAAATCATTTGTTATTATTAATCTGTGTCACTCTTCCTGTTTAAAGGGAGTTTTTCTATCCCACCGTCACCAAGTGCTTGCTTATAGGGGGTTGTTTTGACTGTCATGTTTTCACCTTACAATATAAAGCGCCTTGCGGTGTTTATTTCTGCTTCATCATTCAGATGCTGTAAAACAACATTTTCTTGTTGCATTTGAGGTCCTTCGACTTCATCATGCTATCACCTCAATATGGACCAAAATCTCAGAGAAATACATCCAGCACCTTGTTGAAACTGTGCCACAAAGAATAAAGCAATTCTAAAGGCAAAAGGAGGTCCAAGCTGGTACCAGCAAGGTGAATAACCCTACTGAACAGTCAGTTGGCACATACTCAGTAATAAAGTGTGTGTCTTTACAGGCCCAACTCTTCTTATTATGACATAGCTTATTCACTTGACTCTTTTATTAGATAACAAAAATTACAGTGTGTCCACAGGGCATCTGTGTGATATTAATAAAGCAACAACAAGTGATAAGGTGCAGGAATCCACTTCCACTTATATCGCATTTGCCAGCAGAATTTAAAGCGACAGGCAAAAACACTACGGAAAACATATCTCACGCAGTCGATTATCATCGTGGTCAGAGTCCTGGAAGATGTAACAAGTTTGGCATCATGTTCTAAGGCGGGTTTCTGGCATTATGCACAAAACACAGCTGTTTTAGCCATTTGTAATGTTGCTGTTTGTATCTTGACAGTTTTGTTTTATAGTATTAAACCGTTTGTTACCACACAATAGAGAAATGTGACACATCTGAATTATGACAATAGCCCTGAGACTTATTGCCCTTTCCCAACCACACTATGCTGGGTAACTTTGTCCACACCTCTATTACTGTGGCTTGAGCCATGGTAACCCGAAATTTCCCTACAGCCAAGATGATGTTTTGATTGTACAACTGTGCCAGAAAAGGCTCGTACTGTTTTTCCCTTATTTTTTTATCCCCTTGTGAGTCAGAGCAGCTCTGTGTATTTTGTAAAGAAGCTAATGATTAATCTTTTTGGAACTATTTCAGCATAAACCCACCTAGTCTCTGATGAATACACTGAGATTGTTTTCACATCCATTTGTCTTCCTTCCTCTGCTTTAATTAAAGCATTCCCCTGAATCAAGCTGAGAAAAATAAACTAAAATAATACTAAATTAACTTTTGTACATTCATAAATCTACTGTACATGCAAGTGTAGCCTGATCGTGTCTGCTGTGTCCGCACTATTTATCAAGCTGGACCAGGTGCTACAACCACTTAAGCATCATGCACACAACAGATGTTTTAATTTGGGTGTACTAGCTTTTAACATGAAGAGATTTCATGCAGCCAGTCACCCATATAATAAGCATCAGAGCAAGAGCAATAGACTTCATATGCATGCAGTTTCGTGTAATTTGAGCTCTAAGAGAAAAGGCACCCTTTGAACTTTAATGCAGGAACATGGATTATCAGCGTTTGAAGCTGGTTATGCAAAAAATTACAGCCGAATGTTTTGTGGCGTTGGGAATTTTAAGTTGAAAAGAAGCTTAGGATAATGAATTCAGAATTTTAAGAAGTCCCACCTCATACAGTAAATAGATGTTAGAGTGTTTATCTGTCTTTGCCTAACAGCACCTCTGGAGGTTGATGAACATAAATAAGTAATTTAAGACTGGATCGCATAGCACGGTCAGGTTCTCCTTGGAGTGTCAGCACAGTATTTGTTGCCCTTGTAGAAATCATTACTTGAGCTGTTGCCATTCGAACACTCACAAGCCAGCATGTATGTGACGGTGCATGAAACATGTGGTCCTACTCTGTGGCTTTTTTCCGACAAAACGCACGGGTAAGGCTAGATCACCCGCTGGTGGGCGTTTGGCACACCACAACGGTGTGAAAAGAGAAACTTCTTAGAAATTGTGGTTTTAGCCTGATCTCGTGTTAAAGCTACAACATGGGCCAAAACCACAGCTAGAAGTCATAAAGTTTCTTGCTTTTTGGGTTTTATTATTAAATTACATATAGACCTCATGTGTAATACAACAGTATAGGATGTATTTGCATTCAGAAGTCACTGGTATACTTTTGAAGCCTGCAGCTGCCAAGCATTTTTGTTGTCGTAGTAAAACAAACATACTTATAGTTTGACTTTTTGTGATGCACACTTAATTCTATCTTGCTAGCCTAGCCTAAGAGTCATAAAGCCTGGTAGCTGTGTTATGACAAAGACTGAAAGGGTACAAAACAGCTAGCCGGGGGGAAAGAAATTAAAAAATAAACATGTCAGTTCTTGCTTGTTTAACTGGCTCCAGGAAGTAAAGCTTCTTTACTTCAGGCAATAAAACCGCAACAGTCGTCAGTAAGATCACTCTTCTTCAGGAAGGGCATTTCTCAAAGGTATTAGTCAAGTTCAACTTTGTATTTCGTACACATTTGGCCTGTTTATACTGTTTGCAATATTTTCCGAAAGTACACAGCAGTTGCTGCACAGTAGCCAAAAGCTAATGAAGAGGCCCCAAAGCTGCTGTATCAACTAGAGCCAGTTATTTCCAGAGGAAATACAGCCCAACAGGATGTTGACGTTTAGTGCTAAACTAGCCATTTCTCCCTTCTTCAAATTGTAAAAAAAGTCAAGACACGATTTCTGTCTGTTATGTTGTGTATGAATGCTGCCAGCACAGGAGGTAACTTTAGTATGGCTTCGTGGGCCAAATATAATTACAATGCGGGCAAAATTTGGCCCGTGGGCCAGAGTTTGACACCTATGTTCTACAGCAACCAGTTGTCATTCGGTCAGGCAGTACTCATTCCTCCCTAGCAATCCGTGGCTGCCTGGCAGTCGCCAACCGGTCTCTACAACTCTGTCACTGGGGTCTTAGGAAGGTTGAAGGGGGACTTGCAGCAACGGGGTCTGCATGTCCACTTTTAAGGGCCTTCCTATTCTTCCCTTACCTTAAAAACTTCTTATCTTTAATCACAATGTATAACACTGAGTGCTTAAAACGTTTCAGTGTTCACAGATAACCAGAGGTCAATGACTGAGAGATACCAGAACAATCAATAACGCTACAGCAATTGACACACACCCACACCTGGATGTAGTCTGAAGTTGACCTATTAATGTTAGTAAGTCATTCATACTTTGAAAGAAGGTGGAAGTTGGGAAACTATTTTTAACAAGAGGTGTTGCAGAAACTTTATGGTCCTTGGAAGAAAAGAAGTGATCTAGACTCAACAGTACATCCCGACATCCTTTCTCCTTCACTAGAACTGGAAATGTTTTTTTGACGTCGTTCTTCCCCTGACACCCACTCAGTGTAAATAAATCACAGCAAAGGTCATGTGCATCTATCAACCTGAAGATATATGTGCTGTTTATTGCCCATAAAGATTAGCATTTCCTCCCCTGCTGCCGTCCATTCCCTTATACAAACATCCAGACCGATTCAATTCTCCAGACACAGCGACGCTGCCCTGATTCACAGCCAAAAGCTTATACAGCCATGCAGCAGAGACTAATTCCATGTGCTGATCAAGAGACATAGAGAGAGCCACGTGCTCTTTGTTCTCGATTGGAAGAGATCCTGATCACTTCTTGTGTCTCTTCCAGTCGGTCCCTGCACAGTTCCTGTCTGTCTCTGCTTCAGCTGTTCTAAAAATGGCTTCAGAGGAACCCACACGGGCAAACCTTCAGGCTTCAATGCAACTCAATTCTGTTTTATTTATATAGCGCCAAATCACAATAAAACATTTGCCTCAAGGTGCATTAATATATTCACAATAGAAAACACACTACTGTTTTAAAACGCTGCATGCCCCTGTCAAGAGGATTCCAGGCAGAAAATTAAGAAGCAGGACGATGCATTTTCATGAATCTATTCCTTTGCAATCAAAACTGTTGTGGCTTATTTATAACACTGTATTCAGCACGAGGTCAGTCTGTTGTTGAAGCCAGTGGAAAGCTGTTGAATATTGAGATATTACATAAAAATATAAATAAATCCAGCAGCTGGTTCATGCGTTGCACTCTCAAGTCGCACCACAATCTGTCAGCAGAGTGGAACTGAATGCTTGCCGACAGAGAAAGCAGAGATGTTTGAGCTGATCGCAGTGAGAAGCTTCACCCTCAGACAGATGAGTAAATATGAAAGTTGCTCAGTGTCTAGAGGGAAATTTGAGGTGTGGCGATGACCCTGACAGTGTCATCTCAATGAACATTTCTTCTCATTCTAATAATGGCTATAATTTATAAAATTTAGTACCAGTCAAAAGGTTTGGACGCATTCAACCATCCATATGAATGGATTTCAAACCTGGGAGCTGCATTAATTTTTATATTGTCAGAGCTATTAAAACACCTCAGAAAAGATTGTGATCAGAAAACAGGACTTAAAATATGTCCTCTTTCAACTTAGAATTAGGGTTCATTAAGAAATAGCAGCAGGAACAATAATAACAATAATTTTGATAATTTTAACATTTCTTCGACAGCTTCAAAGTTTGGATTTAGTAATGAATAAGCAGGCTGTTCTGAGCATAAGTCATCATTTCTCATACTTCAAAGCCTTCCTGTGTAGCTGCAAAAAACTTAAAAGAGGACTTATAATGGTGTGTCTGTACTTTGACAGCACTGGGGAAGTGCGGGAAAAGTTTGTTTCCTGAGAAACTGAATGAAGAGCACTCTTAATAAGATAGAATAAGCTCTGCACCTAAATGAGCAGTTTGCTCCAAGTCTGACTGTGATTAAACATGATGGATATCATTAAAAAGTAATGAGCGTGTTCTATGTACGCTCCTTCTCCATCCAATAAAAGGCTTAAGAGATGACTGCAGTACACTGCAACTGAATGATGAGCAGAGCTAGAAAAACATCAGCTGACTGGAGCTTGGCTGTTGGTCGACTGGCTCACAGCCAGGGGTTCCTCTTTATGGTTCACCTCCATTTGCAGGCTAAACAAGTCTATTTTGCAGATAGTACATACAGCATTTATTGTGAAATTTACAATGCTTGTGCACATGAAGAAATATTGTGTACACATACACACACACACACATGCATGCACAAACACCCACACACAGAGACACACATAAAGCACGCAGTTGTTGTAGTGGATGGTAGACCACAGGTTGTAGGCAGACAGCCAGTGAGTCAAAATGAGGCCCAAAGTAACCGCTCTGAAATGAACACTTTAGAGGACAGCCAAACCACGACATCAAACACACAGACACACACAGCGAGCGAGAGGAGAGACACACTGAATCCAAAATCTTTTAGCAATGTTGTGCGCGGACCAAAGCCTTCTAGAAAACGTTTAGAAGGACAGCAATTTCTCCTGACCGCTCCGCTTTCCGATTCACTGGGAAAGTCTTTGTGGAACAACGCAGCAACGCGAGCCATGTCGAAGACGAGAACTCCGGTTCAGACGTCTTCGAGCCGGTGTTTCCCCTGGATATTGTTTCTGTTTGGTCATGTTTAAAAGTTTACTAGGCCTGGCAAAGTCAGGTTGTTTCTTCTAAAAACTCTTAAAAACACACACGACCACAAATGTATATTTCACATACCACAAATGTGAGCACAGTTTTTTTATCCCCAAAAGTGTTTCGTGTTTGCGTCATGACACGACTTATTTGGAATATGATGGTCTCCGTAGCCTGTGATAAATGTAGCACTGTATTTAATATATTTTTCTGCAGCACTGTTTGGCAGCTGGTTTTTTTCCCCTAAAACATTCATCATCTGTCTTTTTTTAAACTCTTTGTCTGTGGGGATTGTTTTCTGTAAATAGAAGCTGTCAGCTAACAGGGGCTGCTATAAGGAGGTGAAATATGACTACAGCACCCAAAAGACAAAAACTCAACTTTCTTTCCTTGCACTGAAAGACTCATCTGCCAGCAAGAGTGTCAGAACATCCAGGAGTTGTTTTCCGCTGAAACAAGACTTTTTTCTTTCTTTTCATTTTTCTGTATGAGAAGATTAGTTAGTAGTAGCAAAGTATTTCAGCACTATTGCTTAGGCCTCTGTCACACAGGCTTAGAGACTGGTTGGCAACGGCCCTGGCAACGACTGGTCACTATGGAAAAATTTGTATTCCCTAACTGGTCGGTGAGACAGGAAACAGACATCATTTGCATTCAAAGTAAAAGTTGTGCTTCACTGCTGCAACCAACCACTTTTGAAAGATGCAACTTTTACTTTGAAGGGAAACAGTCTGTGTTCAGCAAATAGCTGACAAGTGTTTGCTGATAAGTTGGCGTCCTTCATGGATACAGTGGATGATCTGCTAGTCACTAAAGTAATTACAAGGAGGTTTTTGGTCCTAGTGACTGGTGGTTTGTCTGAAGTTATACAAGAGAAGTCTGTATGAAAAGGCCCAGTTGATTTTTTCCATTCATCTATAAGGCACTTAATGATTCCTAACTCTAATGTGATCACATGCAATATAAAATATCAGTGTGCTACTTGGTAATGCATGCATCCCCCAAACACTGCTGCAGTAGGAGACTGAAATGTCTCCCCAAGAGTCTACATTCTGAATATTTTTAATTTTAAATGCATGAAATGTGGCACGAAGCTGTATGCATTTCAAGCTGTCATGGCTATTAAAAAAAGACATTTTCAGATGATGTTGTCTGTCTGAGCACTTCTCTCCTTCTTCAGAGAGATTCTTGTTTCTCTAAAAGCTTTCATGCTGTTCCAGAAATTTAGGAGTTCCTGCTGTCTGCAGTCCGAGAGTTCCCTGAACTGTGAGGTCAGTGGGAGGGAGAAGTGGTTCAGGGTAGGAGCCAAAGCCAGAGACAGACCAGAGGCCAGAGTATTATGAAACACAAAAATACACAGCTGTGTGTGGACAGCGTCCCAGTGTTCAACAGCCCACTAATCCCTCTTAGATCTGCTCATCAGCACCAGACAGTGCCCACCCAGTTGTGCTGCTGCATCTGGTGGAACCAAACAGTGGAATAATCTTGGCTTACGGCCACACCAGAATGGCGCGGGGAGCCCGTGAGGCAGAAGGACTCTGTAATACTCTTTTTCACATGGAGAAACTATAAATTAAGGAAAGATACCAGAAGCATGAACCTCATATGTATGTCTAAGAATGCTTTGCATGGTTTTACTTTACTTTAAAATAGTTGTGGGTAGAATCACATCAAATTATTAAGTAACTTGAGTTATGTAAAAAAACAAAACATGTATATCTAATTCTAATTATTCTATCAAATTCTGCTCATTCTTTTGTTGAAGACATTGCATTGTATTCCAGAACTATATTTTCTTAAACAAACGACAATCAAAGGTGAAGAAAACAAAGCTGTTGCACAATTAATGTGTTTAAACCCAATGAATTCTTAAGAGGATTTGCATGGCCTCCTCAGACTTACCAGCTCTAATATAAACAAACAGCTGAAAAGGATTGCATAGTTCACTCCTAATGTATCACATGCACATTCTAATGACATTATTGTTTTGATCATTATTATATGAATTATTCATGTGAAAGTGGTCTGAACTCATGCTTTGTCCAGGCTTTCAGAATATCTCAGCAATGCCTATTAATTGCATTTTTGTGTGTTTATTCACCTGTTTTTGCATAGTTTTCTTGGCATAACCTTAATGTAAGTTAATCTGGCAAGTTGTCAATAGGTCTTTCATACCAGTGCCAAACAGCAGCACCGAAGAGATGCTTAAGTACCACTGATAACTTACAGTATGTCTTATACACATTATGCCAAAAGATTAATCAAAAACTTAATGAATACATATGGAGGACACATTTAAATGCACTATGTAGAAAAAAAACTGCAATAATAATTTTGCCAGCAAGAGTCAAGAGACAGAGAGGCTATTTAATCACTCACATTCCTAATGGAGGTCACCCCAATCTTCTGGATTTTATTAACACTGAAGGCCTCATGCAAGGTGACCTGATTTGAACTCCTGTTGCAAAAGACAACAATTAAATTTCCCTTGAGATACAAGAAAAATCCAAGAAACGTGCCATAAAACTACTGCTAAAGCATACAGCTGAGGTGGATGTTATTGAAAAAGATACATTACAAGGCTGACCTGAGGTCAGTGCTCATTCTGTCACTGGGGACACGCTAACAGGAGAGCAGTGGATGGAGGCAGCTGTCTGTTTTCCTCCCTGTGCTTGAGTTACTCTGTACCTCCTCTTTAAATACACCAAATACCAAAACATTAGTCCTTTTTCCTCACTCCAGGAATGTTACCAAGCTATGAAGGCATATACTGAGCAATATCACTACAACTGCACATGTAAAACCAAGGTAAATAAGAATATTTCTGTTTTTAACAAAGCAAAGTATGTAATTACGAGTAATGAGTATTTCATGTATACATAGCACAAAAAGCAGAGTATTAACAGAAACTGTAGAAACAAAAACAAACCCAAGAAGGAAATTTCATTTTATGGCTTCCTTTCACTACTTTAAAGCAGATGTGTGCCTCAGCAGTTGAATTGTGAAATTCCCTGAAGAATTACTTAAGGGGTTGTGGAAATATCTTTCAGCTCAAGAAAATGTACAAAGAAAGAATTATTGACTCTATGAAACTGCCAGAAAATTGGTTGCTTCATGTAATAGCAAAATATTGTGTATTGCTTGATTATTGTTATATTTGTTACGTAACAGTAAATGACAGCTCATGTATCTATTCTTTATTTTATGTCTTGAGTTACAGATAGTTACAGTCACACTTTCCTTCACTCTATTCTTTATAGGAATATCTGCAAACAGATTTGTGTCTTGACTGAATCTCTTTTTGTTCTGCAGGTATGAATTTCCTTTGAGCAGTACAAATAAAGAACTGACACAAGTGTTGGTTCAGGTAAGACACAATGTCAAGCTAAGCTCCAATCCCAACAGATCAGCGGCTCGCTGTGTTTCAGCCGACATCAGCTGACCAATCAGTTGATAATCTTCTATGTAGCTGATTGGCTAGTCTGGCACAGGGCATGCTATTTCAGCTTTTGGTTTTAGCCTGTCCACTGTCAAGTTCAGTTCAGTTCAATTCAGTTTTATTAATATAGTGCCAAATCACAACAAACACCTCAGGGCACTTCATATCTTACAATGACCCTTGGTGACAGTGGGAAGGAAAAGCTGCCTTTAAACAGGAAGAACCCTGCAGCAGAACAAGGCTCAGGGAGGGGCAGCCATCTACTGCAACCAGCTGAGGCTGAGGGGAGGGACACAGGACAAAAGACATGCTGTGGAAGAGAGCCAGAGATTAATAATAACTAATGATTAAATGCAGAATGTCCCACATCCAAATAAGAAGAGGTGAATGGAAAAGAAATTCTCAGTGAATCATGAGAACTTTGATTATAGTGGTCCTGATTGAAACAAGATAAAATATCCGCAGAACATGGCTAGCATGGTGGTGCAGTGGTTAGTGTTGTCATCTCACAACAGAAAGGTCCAGGTCTGAATCAACTGTGTGGCCTCTACATGGGATCTCTGGGTACTCTGGTTTCTTCCTACAGTCCAATGACATGCATGTTAGGCTGACTACTGAGTTGGATATGTGGAAGAAAAGGGATCTACATGTTAATGCAGGTGTAGTATTGTCAGCCTACATTACAAATGGGGCATTTTATATAGAGGAAAATATTTGAACGTATTGATGCACTGATTTTATTTTGAAGGTTTCAAACTACCATTTCTGCATCAAGTTAGCTATAAAATTTCCCAGTGAGTTTCACATCTTCCTTAAAACTCTGAGTGCAACTTTATTGTTTTTGGTGGTAATTTGGAAGGTACGTTACTCACATTCACATGTAATGTGGGTTAATATTCCTATGTTTAAAGTAACTACTTAAATGTGTGAACCTGCGTAAAAATGCATCAAATTTGTATGTGGCACATAGTGTAGCTCACTATGCTATCTGTTGTACTGAAGTTGTTAGTGTGAACCATTTGGTGACCTTGTAATATTGCACAGATGGTGAAAGCACAGACACAAGGCTGCTTATTTCTTCATTCTTCATCAGCAACAGCAGATAATATGTTACCTTCTACAATGTTTCTCTTGTTATCAGACAAATGTGTCTTTCCTATTATAAAAACACAACTCAGTGCATGTGAAAGGTTATTTATCCACTGTAGTGGGTCATGGTCATGATTAACATAAATACAGATTTTTTTTAATGGGATGATCAACAATAACAGTATATGGCACTTTGTGAGCAAATGTGAAAAATATTATGTTCATAGAATTAATTTATCTTTAATAGCACTAGCCACAGATATTTTGAAGAAAGTTTGGTCAGAAGGTCTTAACAATCCAACCCAACAATTAAAGCCGTTTTTAAAAAAGATGTGGTCAAACACACCGCGGTCAAAAGTTACCTCTGTTTGTTTGTTTGTTTTGAAATCTTATTTTTTCCAGAATGAAAAGGAATTAATATATTGTTCTAAGTATGGAAACATTGCACAAAAAGGAACATCTGGTGTCTTATCCTTAATCAATTAGTCATATCAGTCTATTACAACTCATCAATCTAATTAATAGCTTTAGATTGTCTTCATAAGAGCTATTATGTATACAACGAATAAAGTCGGGAGGTGTGCATAAGACAAAAAAGAAATGAATTCCAATAAAGCACATCTCTGCCTGCAACAGCACAGCTGCACACAATTTCATGGTTGGAGACAATGTAACACATATAGCCTGTGTTTTGTTTTTGTTTTTTTAGACTGAAATCAACCACTGTGTGTGTGTGTGTGTGTGTGTGTGTGTGTGTGTGTGTGTGTGTGTGTGTGTGTGTGTGTGTCTGTGTGTGTGTGTGTGTGTCTGTGTGTGTGTGTTAAAGTACTTAATGGATGCACACACATTTTACAGTACTGTCCATAAATTATAGTGCTTGACTTCTTCCCAAAGTGTTCCATTATGGACATTATTTATACCTTCATCAGCACTGATTAGGGTAAAAAATGTTTCTTCACTCTGACAGATGTGTTATTTGCTGCTTTCCTCCAAGGCACACTGCTCCTTTCAGCACAAATTTGAGGATGAACCAGGACAAAGAAAAAATCACCACTGCTCATGACATTATTTGCCTCACGGAGCCCAAATGTTAATGGACGTTTTGGAGAAAAATGGATGACACAAGCAGATGGGAAGGCACTACCAAAAACATCAAAAATCTTTCCAAAGCATAATTTCTCCTGTCAGGGAAACACACACAGACACCATCTTAAAGAAGACACTTTTGTAGTGTTCAGTTATATCCATTCAAAAGCTATATATAAATAAGCAAGCTTATTCATATTCACATGTCTAGTTGTTATCACAGTGAAAGTCTTTCTCCAGAAAGCTGTCTGGCAGCATGACAGAGCTCGGTGTAATGAAAAACAAAGACAAGCTGTACAGAACATACTGATGTTTATATTATGAGCTTGTGTTTTAGGATGATAGCGTGCCATGCCCAAGCTCTGCACTCTTTCTGTAAATGTAAATATTATGCAAAGCATTGCTCTAGTTTGTTTTTTGTGGTGTGGCTGTGGACACGCAACTGTGTTGTACATTTCCCTTAGTGAAACCGGTAAGTTTATTATTTATTAGCTATCTTTGCTGTCTAATTGTACGTATTTGTGCAGGAGCTATACACACAGGCAACAGTGAAGAAGAACAGCTCCTCCACTCTCTTCTATCCACTCTTTTCCTTGCCCTTTAAAAACGAGGAGACGTCCAAGCCGCTGGACGAGCTGCCTGGTCTGCAGTAAACCATAATCTCTGCCACAGACTTAATGAGCTTAATGTGCACTCCCAGGCCTCTGAGCTTAAAAGGAGTGTGCACAACATAGTGCTGTGCAGTGTTTGTGATCTATGTGTTTGTGCGCACGCAGGCCCTCACATAATTTTTTTTTTTCAAGTCAAATAAGCACTGAGTTCTGTCTGCTCCTGTGAAATATCATTTTTTTTCTTTTTGACAA
>VOQJ01020148.1:57192-76139 GCA_015052665.1 Apistogramma diplotaenia | reverse complement strand
TTTTCTTTATTTTCGTAATGTGGATAAAAAGTGTCTGGATAATGTAAAGACAGGAACAAGACTGAACAGGTTACAGTTAGGGTATCTCACACTGGGATCAGAAAGAGGGTAGAAGTGGCGTCGAGTCCTGAATTCCTGAAGCAACCAAACAACAGGAAGGAGAGAGCGAAAGTGTCAGACTGTAAAAGGAAATAGGGCAAAGGAAAGGAGCCGCTGTACAAAAAGCTCGATGTAACGATTGCCTTTTATCGTGAACAAGGTGAACAGAATAACAGGGCTGCGGTTCCTCTCAGATGTAGGAAGCCCTGGCCTTGACATATTTGAAATCAGCCACCATAATAAATTCAGAACAGACCAGAAAGCTTCAGGAAGGAACCTCCATGTTCAGCTCACCACATCACTTCAGCTCTGGGGAAACATGTACACCAGGGCAGATGCTTTGAATTCAACCCACCCTTCCTCCTTTGCCAAACCTGTTCCTTTGCTTTTTCCTCTTCAGAAATGAGAGCAAGGAATGAAAAAACAGTAGACTAACAATAAAATCCCAGCATCAGCTAAATATCAAATATGGGCCTGGAAGCAGTGCAGAGGAGCTGGACTCAGGCAGGATGTTCCATTCAGAGTTTGTGGTTGTGGCTGTGGGAGATGCTGGAAGAGCCAGCAGCACATCAGACTGGTAAGTGGAGGCAGATGAGGTTGATGTACCCTCCCTCCTCTAGACCTCCCACTTTCACTCCCCCAACCACAAGCAGTTAAACCCCAAAACTTCCCATTAACACTGGTTGAACTGATAGTATTGCTTCCACGTTTAGCCTAGTTTTTACAGAAGAGTTATAACAATAGGATGTTTTGTAGTTTCGGTCGAATATTCTGGTTCTAATTTTAAAAATGAGGTAAAAAAAAATGTCTGATTCTTCCTGCGTTTATCCAGTAGTTTCATTATTTAACCAGCTGCCTGTTTTCAGAATAAAAAAATCCAACATCTTATCTGCTTTAGTACGTTGATGCAGTCAGATGCTTTCATAAATCATCCTCATGGACACATAGGACTTTCATCAGATTCCTGTTAACCTGGTGCTCATATTTCCCTACCATCAATCACTGTTTATGCCAGTGGGCCATCCAGTGGACATAAACATGAATTGCATCCTTTCTGACAATGCTGAGCAAATTAGCCCAGATCAGAACACCTTAAGAGAGAAATATATATATAGGTGAAGCTCAGTATGGAAACTGTGAGTAATGCAGATCGTGTGATAAGCAGAAACAGGCATGCTGCCTTTTTGCATCTGTATAACTAACAGCAAAATGTGTCGAATGGAAATTTGCCACAGCATCTTTAAGTGGGTTTTAGTGTGTCATTTGATATCTTTTCAGCCATTGTTAGCACATGCAAGATCCCACTGGATGCTAGTCGGTGAAGTACATTATCCAGATGAGAGCCACAGTTTATTTAACCTTAAGCCTGATCTGTTTCTTGGAAATCCTACAATCAGTTAATGTGACGCTTTTTCTTCTTAGCTTTTCATCATGCTTTGGTAGGTTATGACATGTGCACCATCTCTGTTCTCTGCTGAAACCAAAACAACTTATTTTACCTTCCCCGAATGCACAGTGTGCTTGAGTAGTCACCATGGTTTTTTTTTTTGACTTGCACATTTGACCATTACATCCCTGCTCCCCCCTTATTTGTGTGAAGTCATGCAGACTGAATTTCAGGTAGCTGGGAGACAATCGCACCAATCTGGCTGCCTCTATGACCTCTCAGACTTGCTGTTCTCCTCCTTTTTCATCTCAGCTGCTGCGCTGACCTTCTACCACAGCTAAAATCCTCTTTTATGTAACCCACAGAAACGGCTCTCTGTTGTCCGTTCTCTTGTCAAAACCCCAAAGTTGTTTGCACCAGCAGGGCTACCAGCTGCTGTATTGACCCTGTCTGCTCCTTCAGACTGTTACTGCTGTTCTGCTGCACCATATCCTCACTGCCAAAATAAAGGCTTTTTCATGTCGTGAAGCCGTGTGAGATATTGGTCGTTCTTCAAAATAAAGCCAAAATTTTACTGCTGCTATTTTGACATTATTAAAATATGACATCATCATATATATCAATTTCTGCCATAGCCAATGCAACAGTGGTGGATGCTTCTATTTAACATTGTCCACACTGATTCAGTCTCATCAGGAAATATTTTTGTGTCAGTTGCAGTTTCTCTGATTGTGCCGTTATGTCCAAACTTGAAGTACAGACACCTGTAAGTGCTCCAGCCTGCCCCGTCTTCAAGTCCACTGACTCTACAGGCACTTTGCTGCTGCTCACATCTTTTGTTTTAAAGCCTCGAGGCTGGTGCGCAGCACTACCGAAGCAGCTTCAACGCCATACCTTCAAGCAATGATGCAGCTTTGGCCTCAACTCCCTGCTTCCCCCAGGCTGTCTTTAAATACGGTGACCTTTCCACCAGTCAGAGTGTCTTTTGAGGTATGTTGTCTGAATGGTCAGTTTTCTCTTTTTAACCCTTCTTAGATGTTTCTGTTTTAAACAGTCACTTATTATTCGCTCTTCCAGCTCCACTTTTGCTAGAGAAATTTTGCGTAATTCATGCTGAGATAATGTTATAGTGTTATAATGTTCCTTATAAGATTAGACAAGACTGTCTAGACTGAGCCTTTGGCTCAAATGTCGCTGTGGCTGTTTAAAGTTAGGGATATGATTATGGTTAGGTTCACTTCCAATTATCTATATAAGATTTTCACCTGCTTGGCATACCAAAATAAGAGTCTTTTAACAGAAGCAGAACTGTTGCATGTTAAGGTTTCCTTTAATGAGGTCATCGGGTTTTATATAAGATTATAAAGTTGTTTTCGGTAGCCGGTGCTGTTTTTCACAGCTGCCACCTGATCACCTGGGAATACCTGCTCTTAATTACAGCAGGTTTCGGCTTAAGGCATCAATAAATTACACGGGGATAGTTAAATCTATTACATTTTCCAACACATTTAATTATGATTCTGACTTCCTCTCAATATGAATAAATATAGCTATGCTGTAGCACATGATTTCTTATGTCTGTAATAATTGTAGGCATCTGTGGTTAGTCCATCTCATTAGCCGGCACTACATCCAACAGCTCTCCATAGACTCAGGTGTCATATAAATGAGCACAAATGATACTGATGTTAATTCTTGGCCAGCAGCAAAAAGCCTGTTCTGTTTCCCGCTTATTGGAAGTGACACCTCGCCGTTTTTTAAGGCTTTATCCGAACGTGGTTGTTGTATTGACTACGAGCACTGAAGAAGCGAGAGCTGTCTTTTGCTCTGCATGGAAATCTATATGTTACCAATTACGCAAACCGAGGAAAAGCAAGGTCATGAGCAGTCTTTTTCCACTGGCCCTAAGGCTAAGTGCAAGGCAACCCAGGTGAACAAATACTTCAAAAAATATATGTGGTTTCTATAACAACACAAGCAGATTGAGGCAAACTCCACACTGCTGTTATATTCTGCCAAAAGTTTAAAATCAGCACCGAGCCAGTTCGGTTCTTGAATTTAAGAATTTTGATGTTTGGCCACTAGAATCACAACCTGGGAGGAGAAAGAGTGCAAGAATATATTGAAGCATGTTGACAAACTATGGCTGACAGATCATCTCTTTGCCTCCCCTGCCTCTCCCGCCCTCCTCTCATTTCCAGACAGGGTTGGGCCAAACAGCAGGTGGTGCAGAAGAGAAGCCTGGACATGGGATCTTCAAATCCCGGGCTCCCTGACTTCTGCACCAGACAAGCATGGACAAGCAATAAATGCTAGATTTAATGTAAGTGCGTTTTTTTAAATCATTACATTTGTGTACTGTTTGTGTTTATAGAATAGAGATTTATGTATTTTATGTCAAAAACGATCTTAAAAAGATAGAAAACAGTCCCTTACATGTAAGTGATACTCTGTGTATTTGTTACCAGTTTTGGTGTGAATTGTCTTGTGAATTCAGTTGCACAAGTTGTGTAATCATCTACTAGGTCTTCCACTTGTCTGAGTAAATATTTAGATAGCTGTAATATGCTCTTCGGCATCAATAATTTCTTTGCTGTCAGTGATTATCAGATGAAAATGTTCACAATAAAACAGAAAAAATGTTCTTCAAAGTATTGTTAGAGTAATTTGAATAAAGTGAATTATTGCCCTGAAAAATAGTTTTGATGCATTTTGCAGCAAAAAAAACCCCATCAAACTATTTCATTATTTATTTCTGCTGCAAATATGAGCGTATTAATATTGCAGAGGGGTCCGCTCTGGTGGGGAAACCCCGAGGTCAGGTTTGCCATACAGAGTGTGACCTCTCATTAACCAGGGAAAGAAACATATTTTATATTTTACGCTGTCAGTGTGTGTTTAAAAGCAGTGGCTGAGCATGAATGTCTTTTTAAAATGTATCTTAAATTCATTGTTAACATATTAATAGTCAGTGTGGACAGACCGGTTTGAGGGTGTTTGGAGTGGTTGAGAATTTTAAAGAAGGATTTCAATGCATCTGTTTAAGTCTGAAGCTTGAATGTTAATGTGTTCACTTAGTTGTTCCTATTCATTTCTTTTCCCCAAAACTGCTCCTTAAGGTGTATAATTTTCATCTTCTATAGTATTTTTAGTACCTGCTGCGCCTCCTTTGTATCATAATTATGATCATTTATGCTGTTTTTCCAAGTTTTTACCTCTAACTATCCTTCATGTCGGGTTTTCTGCTTTTGTTTTCAGCTCAGGTGTGACAGCAATAATCTCTCTGGTTGAAGCCTGCTGAAATAAGTTGCACATGGACTTAAAGAGCCAAAAGCTGCGCTCAAATCAGATGAATCAGAAGAGGAGAAAGAAAGCAACCGTTTAATCTCAGGACCACAGTTGTGATGTGAGCCGAGGGCTGTTTGAAGAAGCAGAGGTGCTTCTGGTCGATGAAAGCTGATGTCACCGTGGGGTCGAGCAAGACATAAATGTTTCCCTCCACTCACCTGACTTGTGCCAGATGATTCACCCTTTGAAGAGACCAGGCTTGGACTTGTCGTGGTGTAATGATGTAGCAGCTACAGGTGACTTACATGTGGTTCACACTTTAAGACGGGCCAACTGCAGCCAGTATGGAAGGGCAGACGATCTCGCTGATCTGGATATATGTTAACAGTACAGAGCAACTGAACACTTCATATGCATACAATGCTACGGACTTGAGTGAAAACTCAGACAAATACCAATCTTACATCATTGGTCTCTTCCTTTCCTGCCTGTATACTATCCTTCTTTTTCCTATTGGATTTATTGGCAACATCTTAATCCTGGTGGTGAACCTGAACCACAGAGAGAGGATGACCATCCCTGATCTCTACTTTGTTAACCTGGCTGTAGCTGACCTCATCCTGGTGGCGGATTCCCTCATCGAGGTCTTTAACCTGAATGAAAAGTATTACGACTACGCTGTCCTCTGCACCTTCATGTCGCTTTTCCTGCAGGTCAATATGTACAGCAGCATCTTTTTCCTGACGTGGATGAGCTTTGACAGGTACATCGCCTTGGCTAGCTCCATGAGCACCAGCCCACTGAGGACTATGCAGCATGCCAAGCTTAGCTGTGGCCTCATCTGGATGGCCTCCATCCTGGCCACTCTTCTCCCCTTCACCATTGTGCAGACCCAGCACAGGGGTGAGGTTCACTTCTGCTTTGCCAATGTCTTTGAGATTCAGTGGCTGGAAGTAACCATTGGCTTTTTGGTGCCCTTCTCCATCATTGGTCTATGCTACTCTCTGATTGGACGAATCCTCATGAGGGCTCAGAAGCATCGTGGACTGTGGCCACGGCGGCAGAAGGCCCTGCGCATGATTGTGGTGGTGGTTTTGGTGTTCTTCATCTGCTGGCTGCCAGAGAACGTCTTCATCAGCATTCAGCTGCTGCAGGGCACAGCTGACCCATCGCAGAGGACTGCAACCACCCTGTGGCATGACTACCCACTCACAGGCCACATTGTTAACCTGGCAGCTTTCTCCAACAGCTGCCTCAACCCCATTATCTACAGCTTTCTAGGGGAAACCTTCAGGGACAAGCTGCGTCTCTTCATTAAGCAGAAGGCCAGCTGGTCAGCCGTGAACCGCCTCTGCCACCATGGTCTTGATTTACACCTCCCTGTCAGGGGGGAGGTATCAGAGGTGTGAGGAGAGACAATTACTTAGATTCCACAAAGTTCTTCAAAGTTACGTATCAGTTTTCTTTAACTGCTGTTTAGTTTCGCCTCATACAGTAGCCGTGCCAATGTCTCAGTTAACCTGCTCACTTTTTGAACAGAAACACCAAGAATGCACGCCACGAGAAGGATGACGTCGTGTTTTTATGGCTATCAAAGATGACACACATGCAGTCTATTTTACACTCGTCTGCAAGTCACCTGTTTTCTTGTTGTGTGGCATCAGAAAATGAGCAGCTGCTGAAAAGCAAAATGTTAGCATGTGCCATTTTAAGTCCAGAAAGGTCGAGGATGGATTTGATGTAGTTTAGCCAATAATAAATCACGCTATACTGTGTGCTTCGTGACAAAAAATCTTCTAGAAACTTTTTAGGTAGCTGCGATCACCTGTGGAAATAAAGAAGGTCATTTCACAGCACGCGTTCAGGCTGTCTGCTACAGCTGCAGGAGAAGGAGCTCAAACTCATGCTCTCTTACAAGGTTACAGAGGTAAATGTGGCATAAAGACACCCACACATCCACAGCATCATGTGGCCGCACGTGGAACCAAACTGAAGAAGTAGCAGCGACTGTCTTTGCACCATGATTGTCTAAGACAATGCAGCACCTATTTATTTATGCTTTTAACTATTCTAAAGTTTGTCTTCACTGCTTCACTTTATTTTGTCAAAGTGGACCTATTAAACTTAATTAAAACTCCGGATTTTTATTCTTTACAGCTCAAAATAATCCCCATTTATCTCATACTGGGGCTTTGTCCAGCCCTGATCTGAAACACAAAGCTGTTGTGATTGGCTGCTCCTTGCAAGCAAAAGATTTGTTGTTGTGCTCAGAGATGTGTGTCTGACAATACTATATTTGGTATAAAGTAGGGAAAAAAGCACATTTCTTGTAAACATGGCCAAAAGCATAATAGGTCCACTTTAAACATTCACTGGATCATGCAAACACATCTTCACAAACTTACTTTAGCCACTTTTGCATGAATTCAAGATCAAAGTTATTGATAATGAGAAAAAAACGTTTCAGAGTGACCAAAGGAAATGTAAAATATTCCTAGACTGTTTTGTAGTTACACACGCTTTATTTCTTACTTGTCAAGCATGAGTGTTCAACATACAGCTGTAATTCACACAAGCTGACATGTGGGTTCATATCTATATTTAAGCGAATGTCAGACTCAGGATCGGTGCTCAATTCAAAGATGGCTGCAGTTATTACCCCACCTTTTAGTGCCTATTAGCGTGATGGTAAAGCAAAGAGGCAGGTGTTGTTTTGCTGGGAGGGAAGGCGACTGTAAACACATCATTCAATGCTAACGACATGAAGGTGCTGCATTCATTCCTGTTTATATTAATTATATATAAGCAAGGAGGCTTTGACAGGCAATATTTCATCATTTCATAATGCATCCACACATGTGGCTTATTTTTCTGCTATTCACAAGTTAAATCTTCTCCTTTTTTTTTTTAGTAAAATCAAACAAATAATGGCTGTAACACAATTTGGCCAGTCAGATGTGTTTATATATCCGGACTCACTGCGTTCCCGGAGGCCATCCCTGGAATACAATTGCCTACAAATTGACAAATTGCTTTTGACAGAACATAATACCATTTAAGAGCCACACAGGTTAATGCAATGCAGATTTGTAGTCTACACAGGTGCATTAAACAAATTTTCACTTGTATCCTGCCTGAGGCCTCATGTGAGAGGTTGCATGAAACTTGTCATAACTTATAGCCTCTTTTTTATTATTGATCTCTAAACAACATCATGAATTCTTCAGTAGATAAATTATGATTACAATCATCTATTTCACAATTAAATATAACAGAGTCCAAAGAGGATTTTCCAGTGTTTATATTATTGCAATAGCAAACACTGTACATGCATTAGTCATATTAGATACAGGAACAGCCAGGCTGCAGGTATATAGAATGTGCGTATATTGCCAGCCTGCAACCAGTCTGTGTGCGCATTAGATGACTGGAGGGCGTGACTGGGAAAAACAGGAGTCCTAACCACACTGTTATTCCAGCTGTAACGGTCCCAGCAGCCTGGGAAAGTAACACTGAGCATTGCTTCGCTCATTGTTTATTAGACATCTGCAAAAAATGCTAAACTTTTTCGTGACACTAAAAATTCTTTCGATTATTGTTTCCATTACGCTGCGTTTATTTATGTATTTTTGTACTCTTCCCACTTTGTGCAGGAGGCCATTCAACGTGGCTCTTCTTTTCACACCTGTTCATCAGTCGGTTCAAAGATTCAGCACAGTTTGTGTATTTAGAAATTTTACATGACTTTAGACATATTTGCAGATCTTCGAGCCCCTGTGAACAGCACACGGCTCTACGAGTGCTGCGAGGGCACCAAAACAGGAAAGCGGGCAAGTAATAATGCAACGAGGCCTCTCAAGCTCATTGATATAAATGAGCAACACCTAGACACCAGAGCCAATAGCCTCTGTGTTCAGCCTTGGAGTGGCAGAAGGAAAAAAACAAAACCATCTGTACGCATACAAACACAACTGTGAGAAGAGTTTGACAGTGAACTGTGTGAACAGCTGAGACTACTGAGCAAGGTTAAAGGGTTGTGGTTGCTGACGTCACAGAAGGAAAAAGGGTGTGACTTTTCCCCCTGCCTAAAGTCAGTACTTCCTGTTGATAATGCTGAACTGCACAATGAGCAAACAAACCCATAATGACATATAATTAGCTGATCTCCTGTGTGCATATTCCTTAAGATAAGGCAGTTATGAAGAGAATGTTTGATCCTGCATAGCTGTGGAGGCATGGAGATGTCTAGGAGAGAGGGCAGTGTATCAGGGAGAATGACAGGAATGGAAAAGTGTACTGGTTCCTATTTTTAAGCTGCTGGACAGGAAGAAAAGAGGAAGAAAATTCATGGATGTTGTGAAGGAGGATTGGTGTGACGGAGGAGGATGCAGGGGACCCTTAAAGGGAGCGGCCAAAAGAAGGTCGTTCCTTGAGACAGAAGTTTATTATTTTATGCAGCTAAATGAGGACGAACACGCTCTCGAGGCAAAACCAGGAGCTTTTTGGTAACAAAATGACCAAAATCATTAAAGGCACTTAAGATTATACAGGGGCCCTGCAGAACTAATTTCCCTGATTATACCAGAGCAGGTGCAAATACAAGTGATGAGACTGAGGACAGAAGTCCAGGAATATATTTAATATTCACTCTCACTGCCACAGGCTGACAGTGGCAGGTTGTAAACCACTCTGAAAGACGTTGAGTATGCGACATTCTCATCATACATGTTAATTAGCATGGAGCAAACTTTTCAATATTTCAAAACCTCACTTACAGTAATAAAGCTTTAAAAATGTGAAGTTATTGCAAATACAGTGTTTAACAGTATGCAGTAGCGGTCACTCAGCCCAAACCTTTGACTGCTACTGCATATGGTGCAAAAGTCTTGAGCCACTTGTTTTCTTTATATTTTGCACCCAAGGTTTCAGACTTCCTTTACTGCTTTCTCACTCATGTTCAGTCCACTCCTTGTATCTGGCTATTTTCAGAGGACTTTTCTTTCTTTAGCATCATTCAAACATAAAAAAGGCACAGAACTGAGGGGACAGCGTTGTGTCTGACTTAGCAGAAATAACATTTAATAGCATCTTAAGGCGCTAGCATCCTGTCACAAAAACACACAAACAAATCCTATTTTGTTAGTTGAAAAATGCATTTTTTCTGTTTTATGTCAAACACAATTTGACAGGCATATTATGTTGTTTTTTTACACCAGCAAGGTAATTCCCATAAAGCTATGAGCAGAAAACCTAGCATATCTTGACATGGTGTGTAGTGTGTTCTTAGAGAATATGAGGAAACTGGACCTGTGGAGAACCAAAGACGTAGCATGCCTAAAAACCTACGTACAGCAGATGATCAGTATCTCAAAGTCAGGAGAGAGGTGCAACGGTGAGCATCTACAGCTATAACATGCCAAAGCCTTTATCATGGTTTGCATTTCAGCCAATGGCATTGGGGAGATTGATGGATTTACATACACAGATATATACAGTCAGTTTTTTGATCCACCATGCAAAGCCATCTGGAAAGCATGCGACTAGATTAATTTTTCAGCCTGACAATGATCCCAAACACACTGCCACTGCAGTAAAAGCATACTTGGATAGAAAAACACACAGTGGAACACTATCAGTCATGGATTGGCCTCCCTAGAGCCCAGACCTAAACATTATCGAAGCAGTGTGGGATCATGCTGACAGAGAACAGAACAAAAAGCAGCCAGCATCCAACGAAGAGCTTTGAATGTCCTTCAAGAACCCAAGGGAACTATTCCTGAAGACTAATTAAAGGAATGAGAAGAAAGCTGCCTAACAGAGTTCAGGCTGTGCTGAGGAATAAAGGTGGTCATGCCAAATACTGACTTTTAAGCACGTTCGAATTGCAGTTGCGCTACATACTGTATTTCCATGTATGTTTGCATATTTCAGTAAATTGCTGCAACTATTTCTCATTTTCCTAGCAAAATATAAAGATAGATAATTCAAGACTTTTGCACAGTACTTTGTATTGTAGGATTCTGATCTCAGAAATCTAAAAATAATCGACCCTCTATCCTGAAAATGAGCTGCAACATACTCCAAAAATATAATTCCCGGCCCCTTAAATGTTATTTTTACATAGCGAAGCTTCCTGACATTGTCTAACTGTAAGATTAATGTGGGTGGGGCATATCAATGTAATTACGACAGGATGGTGTGGGGCTTATGCATAAATATAAGGCAGTGCACTCGGTGGACCTGAGCAGCTGAATAATGGATGAGACGTATAATTGCATTTGTACATTAAAATCCCGGGAAAAAGGAACCAGAACAGAGCAGATTGTCTTTCCGGATACAGACCAAAGATCCTTCCAGTGACTTACTGTAAATGTAGTGAGACAATCCAAAAACCAACAAACAAAAAATAAATGTGTTGTAACGATATGCAAAAGATGAGTGAAGAAGAGTAAACATCTATAGCATGCATGTAGTAAGCTACAAAAAAAAGCATAACATAAGAAGACTGCTTTACAATTAATAATGAAGCCGAGGACACTGTACCATCAACTGTTATACACGTTATCAAACTGTTGCTGTACTGATGACTCCTTCACACTTTTTGGATCAGCTTTGATATGACAAAAGACCACTTATTTATTATAGATTTTTAGTTTCTTACAAGTGGAAAACTACTAATGGCATACTAACAAATAACAAAATAATTTTCTTCATCTTTTCATGTATCATACTGGAATTTTATATGTACCAAACACCTCAGTCTGCTGCCAAGAAAAAAAGACTTCAACAACTTTAAATATGTGCTCCAGATTCAAATTTATGATGGGAGGAATGTGATTCATTTTATATATATATATATATATATTTTTTTTATTTTTATTTAAAGAATATCATGAATAATTTGCACTTAAGTCATCCTTTATTTCTCCCAAGTCTAAACTATAAACTACAACAATAAAGCTTAGAAACAATAAAGTATGATAGAACAATATAACTCCGTAGGGGGGAACATTACACAGAAGAATTAGTGAAATAACATGGCCTCAATTAATAAAAAGGTGATTAGAATAAAAAAACATAGAGCGTGAAAAATATAAATAAATCAAGGTAATGTGGCGTGACGCGTAACATCAAGGCACGTGAACGAGACAGTGAAAAGTGCCACAGTCCCGTGTTTGCAGCGCCCCCCTGCGGCCCTGTTTGGTCTTTGCAGTGCGCTGGCGTGCGGGCGAACATGCATGCATGGGAGCAACAGATCCGAGCGCATGCGCAATTCATTGTTTTGACTGAAAATGCCGTCGGTTTCGAAAACGGCGGCCAATGCGTCTCCTCAAACCGAGAAACCTACACACTATACGTGAGTAAAGCTGCTGCAAAAAAACAACAAAATCGCTCGCTGCCGAAAATGCTCGTTTGCACGCGCACCTTTGCTCGTGTGCATTTCCAGCATTCCTCAACTCCTGTGCGTGCGTTAAAAACATGGTGCTTTTCCTGGCTTTGTGACTGCCTAACGTTACATAGCAGACAACGACTGTAAGCTAACGACATCTGCGCCACTACAGGAAACTCTGACATCTTAAACCACCTAACTGGCTGGCCAACCGTTAGCGGGACCGTTTGGAGCCGTTTCGCGCTGTTGATGAAGGGTTTTGATAGGTCTGGTTAATATTACACCGTCAACTTGGTCCGCTAAATGATTAGCCAGGAACTCGCTAACCAGTCCGCTTGTAAATAGCTCGGCCTTATTTTGAGTTCCCTCATTCTACGCACATTTATATACGTACGCTCAGGCGCTCTGTACTAGCCTTACGACGAAAAACATGCGTAGTTTTCATTCAGCATATGGAGCTAACGCTAGTGACCCAAAATGTATAGTAGGCTGAAACACGACTCAACGCTAAACTTTTTTTTCTTTGCTTAGCTCTTACTTGCAAGCGGATAGCCGTTTAAATCCCGCTTCCTGACCGTAGCTTTGCATTTGCCCTGCTTGTTTCAGATACTTGAAGGAGTTCAGGACAGAGCAGTGCCCGTTGTTCCTCCAGCATAAGTGTACGCAGCACAGACCCTTTACGTGCTTTCACTGGCATTTTCTCAACCAGCGACGAAGGCGGCCCATACGAAGAAGAGACGGGACTTTTAACTACAGCCCCGACGTTTACTGCACCAAGTACGACGAGACTACAGGCATCTGTCCAGATGGAGATGAGTAAGTCCCGCAACTTCAGTCATGGCAGCTACATGAGTGTGTGCCCCGGTGCAGCTGTTAACGTCTCAGAGATCTTTTTTGTTTGTGATAAGTAGCGTGTTTGTCTTATCGCAGTTTACACTTGAAATATTTCTAAGCCAGATTTGTGGCTTCATCGTCTTGACTTTGCTAAAGCTGCTTTTTGTTCCTGTATTTTGAGGTTTACCAAGACGGAAACAAACTTTGCACAAGTGCAGCTCCTTTATCTTGAACTCTAAAGAGAGGTGTTATCTGACTGCTGCCCACCGGGATCTGATTGCGTCATAATTGTTTAACTAGACTGTGTGAGATTAGGCTGTTTTGTTTACTGCCCGCAGCCTGCCAGCATATAAGGTGACAACATTTTTCCATAGGCAGCAGTTCATGCTTATCTGTTATTTCCCATCAGTTTTCAGGGTAGATGAAGTGTTATTTGTGTATAATGAGGATTTGTTTGTTTCCCTGGTATGAATGGGGAAAATGAATAACAATAAAACAAGGTAGAAATACTGGTGTCAGCACGGGATAAAGGACGGATTGAAATCAGTTTTGATATTGGCAATTATAGAAGGCAAAGCAGCCTTAAGTTTCCTGAATGTACTGGACTGCAGTGATATACTACAGTTAACAGACCAGTGAAACTAAAATCAAATATCTGCCACAGCCCAAGGTGAAGAGGTGGCTCCTCATCCACTGTTTGGAAATATTTTGGATTCAGGGCAGGTGATGTTTACACGTGCAATAACTTGTTGCTTTTGTTCTAGTTGTCTGCACCATAAAGAAGCACAACTAACTTATTCCACCACCTGAAAACACACTACAAAGTGCAGTATGATGAAGGCCAAGAAAAAAAATTGTGCAGCCTTACTTCAAATGACTTCAAAAGTGAGTCTGCACAGTGCGTCGGTGTATTCATCCAGTTTACAAAGACTCGCTGAAATCACCAAAGCGATCACACATCAGATACGTGGGCACGAAAATAGTCAAAACACATGTTATCCTTTCACACAATTACTTGTCCAAAGTTGCAAAAGGTGTGCTATATGCAAAGTTTGCAGGGGGGCTGTAGAGTGATCTCACAGCTGCTGTTTTATTGACATCCGTCAGGCAGGTACGATGAATGGAGTCACACGCTTATATTTTGCTGTAAAAGGTGCACTTTGGTCAGGTGAATAAAGAGCTTATTAAAGTCTTTATACAGATGTATTTCCATATCTTATGTGGAAAAGGACAAAATGTGATTGTCCACATTGGGTTTTTTTTCTAGCAGTGCAGGTCACAAACTTGTTACCAACTTCGCATGAAGGTAATGCATAATTCTCTTTAATAAATAGCTGAGCTGTATTTTTAGCTCTCTGAACATTTAGCCAGTGCAAAATTATGGGACACAACAGATAAATAAAAAAAAACAGCCACTGACATCGAAATATTTAGTCTTGTTTGCCATTGTGCTGATAAGTCACCATTTCTGATTGGAGTCGCTCTTTGTGAAGCACAAGAGTGAACCTCTTTGTCCTTGAGATGCGCTGTATGGCTGGTTGGCTCTGCCCTCCAGTGTTATATTTGCTTTCATTACCATTGTTTCCATCTAAAGCTTTTGTAATTTGACACACCATTTATTTATATTCCAAGCATCGTATTTTCAAAATGCACGTTTCCCCCCATAGTGTTACAGTTTCATATTTGATTACTGATTATGCAACATCGGTAGGTTTGTGGATTGAATATTTTGAGGATTGTCTCTGGGGGGGATTGAAGGGCTGTGGTGCTAAAGGGTTGCAGCGGCATTCCCAATAATAATGCAATCATTTGCAGCATGCTGTATATAAAGACAGCAGCCTTGGGAAATTGTGATGGAACATTTAATTGAGTGCCTTATTGAAATGAAAAAAAGAAATGAAATAATTAAACTAATGGAAAGTATTCAGTCCTTACAATTCCTCCTCTCCTAATGGAAGCTATTTTTGCATGACCTTATGTGTTGCTATAGCAACTGTTGCTGCTCAAGAAAGGAAAATTTGGTTTATTCAAGAGGCATATTTGCTCCACATATTTCGAGCCATTGCTAGTGTGTCAGCCTTGCATTGTTGCAGCAGAATTGGAGGTTTCTAGAACAACTACACCTGCTTCCAAGCTGCACGGAGGAGAACCTGAACTCTGAAGTGGTTTAAGCTCCACAAGCCACTTGTATAAAGAACAACTTTAGTATTGGACTGATTCAGCCTTTGGCCTTCATCAGATCATCGTATCCGTCCAGTAATGAAGCACCAGGAAGGATGGGCTGAAGGATCATGTGGTTTAAAGGCAGTCATTGTCTGTGCCCACTAGAAAACCTGGGTCGTACCTCATTTGACACTTGAGAAGGCCTCTTTCATATTATTTGGTTGGGTCTGACCACCTTTATTAGGGTTCTAGCCAACAGTCGATTGTCCGGTGCTGTGTCTGTGTTGTCGCATCGAGTTGTGAATTTCAGCGAATCGCTGTCTCCACAATTTGCAAACTGGTGCAACTATTAACACTGACAAGTGGTCGTCCAATGCCTAGTTTTGTTTTCATAGATGTGTCTGGCAACAGAGCTAGTGGTGTCATTTCTCTCAATAGAGCTCAGTGTTCAGTGACGCATGGTTTTAGAGAGTCCCAAAAAAAAGTTAGGATGCTGGGTAATATGTAAAAAACAGAATTCAATGTGTGGCATCTCCTCTTCTGTTAACAACAGCCCATAAATGTCTAGGAAGGTACTGCAAAGACCAGCTGCTGGACTTATGAGACAAGACTGTTGTTCCATTTCTGCCTGCTGTAGGATATAGGCCTGGGTCATCTTTGCTGTGTTCTTTGTTTAATGACGCACCTGATGTTTTCACCTGGTGAAACGTCTGCACTGCAGGCGGGCCAGTTCAGCACCTGGACTCTTTTGCTACAAAGCCATGGTGCTGTGACAGAGGCAGCATGTGGTTTAGCATTGTCTTGCTGAAATATGCAGGTTCCTCCCTTAAAATGGTTGCTGTCTGGAAGGAAGCATGTGTTGTTCTAAAACCTGTATACACCTTTCAGCTTTCCAGATGTGCACACTGCCAGTTCCAGAAGTACTGATACGCCCCCATATCATGAGACATGCAGGCTTTTGAACTGCTCAGAATCTCTGCTGTTAAACTTGAAAATCTTTAGCTTGTGTGTTGCATGCTGTGAGCTTGATACATTTAGATCAAAAACATGTTAACTCAAGTGTGAATCGCTGGCCTGTAAAGTTTTAATACCTGTAAGAACGTAAAACGGGGATTTTTCATTTCCAAGGCGTTGCATTCACAGTAGAATCTTATTCCTGAATCTTGTAGTTAAAAATGTGTGCAGCTATAAGGTTTCCTTCTCTTTACAGCCCTTATGCTCTCAAAGTGAAATGTTGTTCATTGCCGTGTCGTCTCCCTCTTAAAATGATGTCATTATTTTCAGAAAAGACTAGAAAACTGAATGAAACATTGAAAATGTGATGATTTTGGCAAAAAGAAAATGACTTAGGCCATTATGACACTATGATATTTGGATCAGCTGGAAAAATTGTAAATGTTTTCTTTGTTTCCTCAGCTGCCCTTATTTACACCGGACCACTGGTGACACAGAGCGCAAGTACCATCTACGATATTACAAGACTGGCACTTGTATCCATGAGACAGATGCTCGAGGGCATTGTGTGAAGAATGGCCTCCACTGTGCTTTTGCTCATGGGCCACATGATCTCCGACCTCCAGTCTATGATATCAGGTGACAAGCAAAGCAAATAGTGGCCTCTTTTATGCCTGCCAAACTTTTCACTCAGAGCTTGCCAATGCACTTCTCAAATGAGCCAGTTTAGACACACAGTACATTAAACAGCTGCAGCACAGAGTAACTGCTCTTTGTGGGTTGGGTTGGTTTGTTGTTTGAATTTTTCTTTTTTAATTCTTAAAGCTTGGTTCAGTGCATTTCTGAAAAGTACGGGACACTTAATAATAGATAAACACGTTTTATTGAGCTTAAAGAGTCAGTGTTTGAGTGGGTGTAACATTAACATTTAATGAACCAGTCATTTGGAAACCAAGTGATGAACAGCCTAAGCTATATTGAGGGTGGGGGGGGGGCCTTCATCAGCCCTGACTATGCTGACATTACAACGACATGCTACTGTTGTAGATGAAAGAAACATGTGGGCACGGCTCCTTGGTTTTCATGTGGTCTGTCTTTGTGTAAGTGACAATGGTTCAGACCTCTGACTTGGATAAAATTACCAGTTCAGAGAACTACTTTCATGACATCATTCTCAGAGCTTCCCTATATACACACCGCCATTTTTATTCGATTCTTTAGCGACCCAGTTCTGGCCCACAGGCCATATGTGTGCACATGAGTTTCAGAAAAAGCAAGTATTTGATAGAAACTTTTGTTTTGATTGTTTATGTGAGAAGTTCTCTTTCATACTGTTTCATTTGTTTTCCAAAAGTTTCCTTTAACAAAGCTCTCGAGTTCAAGAGTGTTTTGCCTTTTTTTTAAATCTCAATGAATTAAAAAAATTAAATTTTTTAAAAAATTTTGTGCACAGAGAGATCCAAGCACAAGAGGCCCTCCAGAATGGACAGTTGGGATCTGGGGAAGGTATTCCTGATTTGCAGCCTGGTGTGCTAGCCAGCCAAGCTATGATTGAAAAGACTCTGACAGAGGACCCCCGGTGGCAAGGTGAGAAAACCAAACTTTCATTCTGATTGTTGCAGTGAATGCAAAGCAAATCAGTTTTTCACTTTTGTTGTGACTAAAAAAGGTGCAAGAAAGTCACCCTGG
Organism: Apistogramma diplotaenia; assembly: GCA_015052665.1. Lineage (NCBI taxonomy): Eukaryota > Metazoa > Chordata > Actinopteri > Cichliformes > Cichlidae > Apistogramma > Apistogramma diplotaenia. The sequence goes on along the minus strand of VOQJ01020148.1, from coordinate 58,335 downwards.
TTACCTCTCTTTGCAGATACCACATTTGTTTTAGCCAATTATAAAACAGATCAGTGTACTAAGCCCCCCAGACTATGCAGACAGGGTTATGCTTGCCCCCACTACCACAACAGTAGAGATCGGAGGCGAAATCCTCGAAAGTTCAAGTACAGGTGAGCTCTGACTCAGCATAAGTTGAAATATGAAGGTTTGTAATTAGAAGATGCTAAAGCTGCTTCCTCTGAATGCAGGTCAACTCCTTGCCCTAATGTGAAGCACGGTGATGAATGGGGCGAGCCCTCCAAGTGTGAAAGTGGGGACAGTTGCCAGTATTGCCATTCTCGCACTGAACAGCAGTTTCATCCAGAGGTGAGTGGAGTTTGATTAATCACAGTGAGTTTTTCAAGCTTGGAGTCAAAACATAATGAAAGATGATGCATAACGTAGTAGCGTAGCATAACCATAAATTTGATTATGCTAGCAAATAGTGTTGATACATTTGTTTATTTGTTCGAGTTACTTTCTTTTTTGTTGTTATTGGCAAACAATGGAGGCAATACTGCCCCCATATCTTTCAGTAGTGTATTGCAGTAACAAAATAACGATCATGCATTTAGAATACAACACGTCGTTATTAAAATTCCACAGCGACTAATTTTTGTAGTTGGTAATCGATTATGCCGGTGAATCGTTGCAGCCATAACATTAAGGAAAAAATGCATATATGTTTATATGCAAAAATGTCATTTTTACTCATTGCTCAGTATGCATAATTCACCTTTTGTTGATATAAATGAGTTGAGAAATTAAAACAATTGAATGCTTTCATAAAATGTTGAAAGTGCATAAAGGCTAAAAATGGATCATGGTCACCAGGTGGTTGCCAGGCAATGTGCTGGTGTCATATCATGCAAAATTCAACTTTTTTGTATATAGAGTCATTCATTTTTATTCATGTAGAGCCAGCTCGCAACAACAGTCACCTCAGGGTAACCAACAGTTGCCTCAGCAATCATGACCCCCTGTGGTGACAGTGGGAAGTTTTTCCTTCCCACTGTCACCACAGGGGGTCATGATTGCTGAGGCAACTGTTGGTTACCCTGAGGTGACTGTTGTTGCGAGCTGGCTCTACACGAATAAAAATGAATGACTCTATATCCAAAA
>VOQJ01020148.1:24777-55714 GCA_015052665.1 Apistogramma diplotaenia | reverse complement strand
CCCCCCCCCCACACACACACACACACACACACACACACAGCTCAGGGCTTTATACTTTTACCACAGCCATTTGTCACTCATTCATTGTTTGCTGTGTCATTTTAATTTGACCACTTGAAGCCAGTTTCCCATATATTTCATTGTTTGTTTGCCATATCATGGGTTTCTTTAAAATGCCACATCACAAGTATACTGTATGTATGTATGAGGTGATGGATATAAAATTATTATTACTGATTATATGTTTAGTTTTTTCATTTTCTGCTCTGTAGTTGCAGTCAGACAGGTCTTTACTCCTCTGTCCTGTATGATGTTGATCATTGATGAGCGCTTAGATGTTTAAAATATTTACTAAGCCAATCAGAAGGAAGTTGCCTTTTTAAAGGAAGGAAAAATGCAAAGCTACTTTGATACAGTCCTAGACATATAGACTTGGAAATGAACAGAACAAGTCCACAGATTTAAGGAAATGTCAAATCTTCTGAAGGGTTGAAATAGATTTACAATTCTTGGACTATATTTGTAGTTTTGTTGTTCCATGCTAAGAATTCCCTTTGGGTGAATTTTAATGCTGATACAGACGAGTGACTTCCCCTGAAACGTTACTGTCTCCTGCATTCAGGATTTCCAAGAGCTGCAGGATGAAGTCAGCGTGAAGTAGTTGCTCCATAACTCATGACAATAACAAGAGCTGTAACTGCTCTGGAGCCTATAGTTTGTGTGCAGGGAAGGTGGAAACAAGTCTTAGCGTAGGGCAGGTGCATTAAAATGAACTGTTTTTACTAATACTGGCTGTGTGGATGTGAAAGCTTTGGCTTTGAGATGTGCTGTTTCTGTTATTTGATCATTTCCAGATTAAGAACAAGGGGCAGGTGGATCAAAAATTGATGGACCAAGAAAAACAGGTTTGTGTTTAACAGGTCACTTATATCATCAACCTGTAATTAAGAACGTCAGAATTAAATTCCTTTCTGCGCTTTCATTTCAGACACAAAATACTGTATTCTCTGTGGTGAACCCATTGGCATCAAGCTTTACCTCCAGTATAACATCAAGCTTGGCCTCTAGTATCGGCTCAGACAGTTCTTCACCCACCACCTTATCAACAATGAATGCAAAAGCCACTCCTTTCTACCCAGGGAGCAACACGGTGGAGTCTGTCATTGGTAAGTGTATGCAAAAGGGACTGAAAACAGGTTGAGCTGACTGTCACTCTGCAGTCTGTTGTCAAATTTCAGTCAGATTTATTTTGTTTCCCGTCAGGATCCGCATTGGACCTCAACTTTAGTGACATTAATGTTGCATCGCTCGATAAGGAGTTAGAAGAGCAAGATAACAGTATGGGAATGGCAGGTGCGGACTCTTCATATGTTTTAAGCACCCATCGATTGGAAAGAATTCCCTTAGGATTTGTGCATTTCTAAAGAACACCTGTGCATGCTTTGTCCTTCAGGTCAAAGGGCGTTAGGTGGATCTGCTCCTGTCAACATTCCTGGCTCCTTGGTGCGGTCATCCTCTTTTAATTCTTCGTCATCGCTCTCCACCTCCCCGCTAAGTTCCCTCTCCCAGTCGCTGTCGCAGTCCCTGCTGTCGGGGACTGTATCTCAGCAAAATCAAACTTCAAACATGCTAGCCAAGCAAGAGCACGGCCTCCTGGGAACACCCACGTCCTCGTCCCAGAACTCTCTGGGTAAGCTGATGGCATCATTTTGCGCTGATCAAGCTGGAAAGCATTTGCTGTCGTTAACCCCTTAGTAGTGAAGCTGAAAGTGTAACTAATAGTTTGCTTAAATAGTGACGCAAGCCAGTGTAACCAAGTTTTTGTTGAATCTAAATTGCTGTTGTCTTAACACATCGCCCACCTAGGCTTGAACGGAGGAGCTAGCAGCATATGGGACTTTGTAAGTGGCAGCTTTTCACCCAGTCCATCTCCAGTTTTCAGCAGCCTAACCTCCACAACCAGCACTGCTGATGTGGCCCGCCTTTTCAGAGAGCTGGATGAGGCCAAGAGAAAGATCAAACAGTTTGAGGAGGCCTGGCATCAGGTGAAGCAAGTAAGTATACAAACCGACAATGTGCCAGAATGATTTTACTTTTTGTACTTTAGTACAACACTTGCTTTCGTTCCAGGCCTGTGAAGCTTGCCAGAAAGATGCTCATGAAGCAAAGGAGCAAGCAAAGACAGCAGAGGCAGAGCGGCAGATGGCAGAACAGAAATGGGAAGAAACGGAGCGCAAGCTGAAAGAGCTCCAGGGGGACTTTGATGCGCTTTGTCGCACCCCTGGAACACCTCTTCTACGTAGCTACGGAGAGCTGGACCAGCTCCCCTTGTCTAAGCTTCACAACATCCAGAGTCAGCTGCGTAACGACCTAGACCTTATAGACGGGGTAAGAAAGCCCAGATCACACACGGCATTTCATTTGTAGCATCAGTTTGTCGTTCAGCTCCATGTTTGCCTTCAAGCATGATTATCTGAGAAGTCTGCATGAACTGCATTTCCCTAAGTTGCAGCTGATATCCATTCTCTTCTTCCCCAACAGGTAATATATCAGCTTCAGTCAAAGAAATGTATAGTTTGCCAAAAGCATGATCGTTGCATTGTTCTGCAGCCTTGCCAACATTATGTACTCTGTGAGAACTGTGCACCTAGTAAAACAGAATGTCCCTACTGTAGAACAAAAATACTCAAGTGGTGATGTAGAGTTACTTAAGGTACTATTTAAAGAATTAGCCCTTTGAAAAACTACTAATAGATATTACATTTTCTACACAGCAGTGTCTGTTAGGATGAAATGATGTTTGACTGACCAGACATATATAGTATTATGAATCAGATTGTATACAGGGGATTCAGGCATTGTAGTTTTTGCTCATTTTATGGTCACTTTACATCAGTCAGATTGTTTCTAATTGCAATCACTTCCACTAACGGACATAAAATCAGCTCCTTGCATTTACACCTGCCCAAGATTATGTAGCTTAGATAAGAGCACATCGAAAATTATAATGTTAAAAGCCTGCGAATAAGCCCAGCACATAAAAACGTAACTGGGGTTAAGTTCGTATGCAAACGAATGTTTATGAACTGGACATCATGCACTGCTTTGATGTGAATTAATCTCTGGTCTCCAGAGGCAGCATCATCACTTTTTCCTTCATCGATCAGTGACACCATGGCAACCGCTGCTCAGTAGGGGAAATGTGTGGAAACTAGTGGTTGTTGAACTGTTGCTAGGTGAAATCATTCAAAAAGAGGCAGCGCAGCGCCAAAGTCCTCCTTTTGGTGTCGGGCATGGAAGACACCCGCGTGTTTGCAAACATCGCCGAGCAGCAGCAACTTCCAGCAACAACTCACCAGCTGGTCAGGGAATACTCATTTGTCCCCAGTCACCTGTAATTGCCAGCTCCCCACTGACCAATCATTAGACCTGTGTGACTGGGGCCTAATGTGCTTAAGGTTGGCTCAGAGTTTAGTTTGAAGGCATTCCTAACGAAGCAGAAAACAGTTTAATTTGTATAAAGCTAACACCAAAATTTACACCACCGTCACTGTAAACAGTTTGACTTTTTTTTCAGTTTTTCTAAGAAACCTTTTAATTAATAATAAAGTTCTTTTATCCCACTGATCCACAAAAGCTGGATCTGATTTTCAGCCCATGTGGACTGAAACAGTCCCATGCTGGAAAAAACAGAAGCAAAGACAAAGCCGTTAATATTAATAATATAAACCAAAACAGCTTTACAGACGCTTCAGGCTAGCGTCTCAAATGTGGCTCAGTCTCTGTGTAAATGTTGGAAACATTTGGCTGATGTTAAACATAAAATGGGCAAAACTCAAAGCAGACACGTCTTTAATTAAAGAGGAGTTCATCTAAAATCATCTCTCATCTAAAGAAATAAAAAAAACAATCATTTTGGAGAAAATCAAGAACACGGACGTCCAAGCACCTGAAAGTGCCTGATGTCCAGTGCAGGAATCAGTGAGTTGGTATGTGTTTTATTCCTGAACACGGCTCCGTGAGACGTGTTTGTGACAGAATGCTTCACATGCAGTGAGGCGTGCAGTAAAATCGAGCAAATCTCAAAGCACCAGAGCTGTAAATGTAAAGCGCTCCTCTTTAATTCAAGTCAGGTTTTCTCAAACCCCAAATAAAATTTCAGCAACTTTTTTTTTTTTTAATGCAACCAGTCAAACATCATTATTTTGACCAACTTTCTGAAGAAGTCTGATTTCTTATTAAAAGCACTTTGTTGACCTGGGACTTTATTCAAGGGTATATATATATATATATAAATTTGCTTTAAGCTGCTTTGTAGGTATACTTGTCTTTTTTTGGTTTGTTTTTTTTTTTTTTTTTTTTTTTTTTTTTTTTTTTTTTTTTTTTTTTTTTTTTTTTTTTTTTTTTTTTTTTTTTTTTTTTTTTTTTTTTTTTTTTTTTTTTTTTTTTTTTTTTTTTTTTTTTTGATTTATACTTTTTTTTTCTACATAAGCTAATGTCTGAAGCTTTTGTGTATACTGTGAAACATAATTTGAATATTTCATGTTTCCTATTGTTAGATCATAGCATGGTTCTGCATATTAAGATTTCATAGAGGAAAAAAAAGTACTTAACAGTTTCTACTTTCATAGCTAGATTTATAAAAATTTCAATCAAATAAGTGCAAATTTAAACTGCATTTTAGACATAACCAGCAGCTGTAATATCAGTAAGGCACATGCTACATGTTAAGGCTGTTATTCAATCAGTTTTGTTTTTGTAGAAATTTATATAGCCTATCCATTAGAGAAGCATGTATTGTATTTGCTATAAGCCTGAAATGGTAAATTCTTTTTGTAGGAATCTAGCCTCTTGACCTTGTCTAGAACATATCGGCCTCTAACTCTAAAGTGCCTTGCCTTAGTTCAAAAGGTAGAATTGTCTGCGCGAGCACAAGTAGTCAAAGCTCGTGCACGCGTTTTCTGCAAAACATGTATTTAACTCTGCAGAGGCATTGACATGTGTATGACTATATGTGTGTATATATAAGTATATGCCAGTGTATTTGGCCAAATTCCATTAAGTATTTCTGCAGAAGATAATTTGAGACGAACATTGTCAGTGCCTGTGTCCTGACTTTGCCCTTAGAAATGAACCTTCCTGCTCCTCCCCACCCACCCACTCAGCCCACTCATTCCTCGGTTGTGGTGCTCTTTCGGTGCAGCTTCGGTCTTTTGAATTGAGATTTTTCAGTTTAACATTTGGGAGTATGCAAACATAGGCCACATGAAAAAAAATATATATATATAGCTACTTATGAAATGCTTTTTCAAACAGTTCAGTAGGGTTTATTGTAATCATTCTGCAGTCAATGAAGATTTCCATAGTGAACTTGTTGGTTGGACTTTGCGTTGGGTTTGTGCTTAGTTCCCTTCAAATGACCTTCTACTGTGTTTAAAAAAAACCTAAAAAAAAACTTTTATTCTTGCTTTAAAACCAGTAGAAAATCATGTATCTCCAGGTACACTTTTTGCTACTTATAAATGGGGAAAACGCGTTGTTTACATTCACACAGATGACAATTAAGAAACTCAGAGGATAGAGAGAGGTTAATGGTATTTTAGCATTTCCATGATTATATTACAGCATAAAAGGCAGGCTAAACACTTCTGGTATTGCATGTTATGCGAGATATTAACCAGCTACACAACAAAAAAAAAAGGAGAAAAAAAATAGTTTGCACTGTGTCACACTGCCAGAATATTTGTACTGACTTATTTTAGTGTAGTTCAGGCTTAATAATTTCTGCAAGCTTCGCTGCTACTGGAAAAGGTATTAATGTAGTTTCTTGTATCCATTTAGATGTTTGAATGTCATTGTGCATCCACAGCTCAGATTTCAGAACCTGGAGAACCATCTTCTGCTTCTAACTTGACTTAATCCTTTTTTTAAATTTAATTCTGCTCTTGTAAATTCATTTGAGTCTAGTTTCAGTACTTTTGTAAATCCTTAAAATGATGTCGAGGACCTGCACTACAGTAGATGGTCCTTTTTTTGTTGCTTTGTTTTTTTTTTAATCTAAATTTAATTGAAGGTTTTTTTTTTGGTTTTTTTTTTTACCCCCCCACACCCACCCACCCACACTGGATAGCAGTGTACAGTGCAGCTAATTCGCAGGGTCCCTTTTGCCTGTGAAGCCAACTACATTAATGATGTCTAGTGGGAGAAGCTAAAAATGAACCAAAGTGGTGGTGGTGTAGCTGTCCAATTATGTATTGTGAGGGGAAAATTTACCCTTGAACAGAAGTCAGACGAGTGCTCGAGTATTGCACAGATGAACACAACACAGCTCGGTCTTTCCTGAAGCTTCGGGTGACACACGAGAACACCGAGGTCACGAGACAGCACTGAGAGTGGCAAGAGTTTTGGTTTTGAATGGATTTTTTATTATTATTTTCGGCTTTAATATTTCATCCAGTTTATCCTCTTAAGCGAGTCAACAACAGGACTTTGCCGACGGCTTTTGCTTGCAGCATTAACGGACTCGAGCCCATGTTTTGTAGTTTTACCAAAGACCTGTATTCTTATTTTCTACTACATTTCATTATTGTTGCATCATTCATTAATAAAAAGTGAAATTGATTTTAAAAAGTAAATCACCTAGTACCTTAAATAGATGATGTTCATTAACAGTCTTTTTTTTTTCCTATCTCAAGTTAGTCATAGTGAGTGGCAGATGATTAAAAATGCATGGATCAGATCCTTACAAAGTGTGTATTTGTACATTTGATTCTGTGTAAAGTATACATTGGCGTTTATGGCACATCGTGCAATACTGGCAAGCACATGCTGACCTTAAGCGTGGATTCAGTGTAAGTTTTAATTGTTGTCTACATTGAAGGAATGTCAAAGGTGAATGACATTTGTGCTTCTGAAGTGGCCATATATGAACTTCACAACCGCTGTGAAGTAAATTTTGTTTGTTGATCTTTATTTGCTTTTTTAAAATTTGTCTTATCTACATAAAAATCAGTTTGGAAATGAATCGGTATGCATTCTGTACTGTTATGCTAGGCCTGTAAGGTGCTTTCTTTTTATTTGACTCTGTTTTCTTTCTTAAAGCCGTGGTCCAAATTAGTTTCTGTTACTACAGGGACAGACGATGATTGTGATGTATCAAATGGCAGATACAGACATAATTCCGCTCAATTTGTTCGGTCTCTGGATGTCGACCTGCCCCTCCAAAAATCTCTAAAAGATATCAAACCTTCAATTTGTAAGCACAGCTTAATTTTCTTTACACTTCTTCGGATTTCTTCAATTGTATCTCTGAACGGACCAATTATGCTTTCAGATGCGTCTGTGCCTTTCTATTCTATAATGTGGACTGATTGAAGAGACAAAACATAACTGTAACTCAATTAGAATCAAAAATACAGTGCCTTACAGTATTTTGTGGACCATAATGTGAGTGCTAAATATCACATACATTCAGCCCACTTGAGCTCAAAGGGGGAAAAAAAGGCTAATTAATGAGATTTGCTTCACCGCTTTAAGAGGAAGAAGCAGATGTTTAGACTGATGATCGTCTGTATTTGCCACGCAATTCAAGAAAACACAACAACGCCCCGACCACTGAACACACATCTGACCTGGTTCGTCATTTTTGATATCAGAAACCCACCAGTTTGCAAAGAAAAGCACCAAACAGGAAGAATCTTGTATATGAACTGTAATAGATGTATCATTATGCTCTGCATTGGAATAGTTTAATCTATTTTGCATTACTGTTAGTTGTTGTGTCTTCTTTTTTTGTGTTTTTTTTCTTCCTTTTTTTTAAACATTATAAAAACAGAGCCAGAAGATTTATGCAATCTTGTACATGTATGATGTATGGAGCTGTTCAAATTAAGTAAAAAAAAATATTAGTGTAAAGTCAAAAGTAAATAACCTTAATGTGGAACCAGCTGTTCCATGTACTTTACAAAAATTTCAGTAAAAATGTTATTTTAACATTGAAACCCTGAAATATTGAATGTATTGCTCCAAATTAGATTTTCAATGAATAGGTCACTGGATATTATGGAGCGTAGTTAATTGATTCTGATGTAGCATCTAGTTGTGAACTTCTATTCAATAAAATTTATTAGAACTTAAACAATTGCAAGTTTTCAAGTTTCTATTTGTTAGCATAATGAGAAACTATAAAGACAGAAATGTATTTTTCTCAGGGTAAAATTTGAGAATGTTAAATCTGAGGAAACTGCATTTCATGGATCGATGTAAGTGGGTTTAGACATTTATAGATTAAGAAATATGTCCCTTATTTTGTGATGAGCTGTATGGATATGTAGGAAATTCTATACTGATAATTGTAGAAATTATTCTGTTGGTATATATTGATATTTTTGTGTTGTGAACACAAAAACAGGTGCAAGTCTTAGAATACTAGATGTTTCTTTTCTACATTGAGGATTGTGTACCGCATATTTACTGTAGTGTATTACTAGTTTGTTAACACTTGTTAAATTGTTACACTACAGTTATGCAATGGTTTACAGAGTTCACAAAATTATTTTTATCATCTTGAGAATTAAAATAATTTTTCATCTGAAATGTGTGAAAACTTTTTTGTCTCAAACAGCCGACAGAAAGCGATTTTTAAAGATGAAACGGACTGCACAGGAGGCAAAATGTTGTTTTTAAATATATATTTATTGCAGTATTGGCTTGAATAATATCTAAAACGAGTGAGAGCTGAGTCTGCATGCGATTTTTGGAACAGAGTTGTTAGGAAAATGCAAAAATGGCATTTAATCTTTGGAAAATCTGCCTGCTCAGGTGCACACATGTGGACCTGCATCAGAGCGCTGAGAAGACAAGCTGTCAAATAGGTAGAATATGAGCTGCATGGCCTGGAGGAGAGGAAATAATATGAAAAACTAAACATCTTGATTTACTGGCATATGTAACAGCATTATGGTTGTTAAGCAGGTTTATATGAATGGATTAAGAGTAAACACATTAAATCAAAAGCTAGTGTACCTCTTTTTGACTTCCTGGATAAATGATCCTTTTTCCTATTTGTTCCAGGTCTGGCCTCTCCTTGTAAATTCTGTTGCCATAATAAAAATGGAAAAAAGTTTATATATATATATATATATATATATAGAAAAAAGAAGACATTTCTAAGCATATGCACAGTAGAGTTTCCCCCATACCTTTTAAGGATCAGGCTAAAGCCCGGCACGATATTTTCTCCTTGCAGAGCCATGAGGAGACACGGGTTCGAGTAAAAACGAGCCATCTTTAAAGAACATACGGAAGCAGCCAAAAATCAGCAGCTGATTGTACCATCTGCAGGAATTCATGGTCCAAAACAACCTATTTCAAGGTTCCTCTTCCTCACCTTCTCCCTTACACTTGACCCTTGGAGTGTCTCGGCTATATGTCTTCGCTGCTCATCGTCTAGGATGCTCATCCTTCCTGCCACCAGGTGGCAGTCTGACCTCAGCACCTGGTCCACTATCTCCAGCTGGGAAGCCACTTGGCTGTGTGGTCGAGCATTCAAGGGTATCAGCAGACAGGTTGTCTGCCTGTGTATCAGGAACCCTGGTACCAATAAAGCAACAAAACAACACTGAATAGAACATTTTTTGTGTACAGCTTACAAAGGTTACCTGGAACCGAGTCACATTACAACATACAGGAGAACCCCGGCCAAAAGCAGATAAATGATTAAGTCATTTCAAGGGACCCATTTGCTTAATAATATCTACTGAGCCTTGTGATGTTCAGTGTTTTGACTTAAACCGAGTCACATTTAATAATGGGAGGATGTGCATTCATCATTATGAATACACAGCTAATGCTTTCTGATTAAAGGGCATCCCTGCTCACAGCTTTTCAATAAAATCACTATAATGCCAGCATATAAAAATACAATACTAGAACCTCCATTTGGCTGTGATGCAGTGGACACTGACAGACCTTCCTGAGTCCCATGAGTCAGTGTGCAGCTCTGCTTATGCTCCATGGAGGCAAAAGGGTCTGAACACAAGCTGAGAATCTGAGGGAAAAAAGAAGCATTTTGTTATCAGTGAAAATTACAACCTAAACGCTCAGAATAGTGTGGCTTTGAAGTCCGGTTACCCACAGTCCTCTGTTTAACAAGCATACCTGCTCCTGTCTCACTGCGCTGGTCTCAGTACAGCAGATCCCCTCAGGGAAGAACCTCCTCACATCCATAACTGCTTCCTGATATGATCCTGAACCTGTAACAGCAGTTACTGACATTTTAAACACAACACACACACACAGCAATCCTGTTCTCAAACGTGTACGAATAAGGGCACCGGTCACAGAAGCTATAAGTAGGTCGTACCATAACAGGTCATCCACATCAAAGAGTCCTCTTGGCTCAGCATGTCCAGCAGCCTCCTCACAGCATTTTCTCCCTGAAGGCAGAGTGCCAGCGAGGGGCCAGAGCACAGGTTGTGCACAGTCTCTGCAGGCAGCAGTGAAGTAGCATCACTTTTGTCAAGGGTCACTACCCGCAGGCCCACCAACGTGAGGCCACTCTGCTGGAGTTTGCCGACTATTTTAGCCAGACTGTGATTCCAGACTCGAGGTCTGAACAGGCACACGGTGAGCAGCATCTGCGGGTCTGAGCAGAAAGTTAGCTCTTCTGAAGTTTCACTGAGAGCAATCTTCACACAGCTAAACAAACTTTACCAGCCATCATTTCCTGCTCGAAGAAGAAAAGCGAGGTTTGCCTGAGGGCCACTTCAGGTGTGGGAGACACAAGGACACTCGGGCTTTGCGGAGAGTCGTGCAGCAGGAGCTTCCTCAGTGAAGAAACGGCGTCAAACCCTCTCAAAGCGCACACCAGAGCCGGAGACGACATCAGCGTTTCCACGCTGGTGTAGCAGAGCTGCTCTCCCACCTCATAAGGACTCAGCTCCCGGGCCTGAAGTCGAGTCAGCGCAGGCAGCCACTTCAGGCTGAGGAGACTCAACCCGGCCTGTCGTTCATCACCTAGAATATCAATAAAAAGCATCACAGCTAACCAGAAACAACAAGGGAAATGAAGAGAACTGTGAAAAGAAATTACATTTTGCAGTTTTCTAGTTGCTGAGGACAGGCTGTGCTCTCAGAAGCTTCACCCACCTTCTGCAGCTACCAGCACTCTGTGCAGGAGGCTCAGGCCTCGGGTCAAGTCCTTCCCACACAGAGTCAAAACCACTACCTGCTCCCTGTCAGGTGTGGATGGACACCTGTGATGAGACAGGATCACACTGGAGGGATCTGGCACCGCCCACATGCACTTGACTACAAAGAAAACACGTGCAAAACAAACAGTCACAGCACAGGAGCACCGAGTGGATCTGTAGCGATGCTGCAAACTCCTTACCAAAGTTTTGGAATAAGTTGTTGCTGTACGGAGCAGTGTGGAAACACAAGCTTGGCTCCAACGTGTGAACACCGTCACTCCCTGAGTGGATGTAACCCAGAAGCTTTTGAGCTTTAAATTCTCTCATTAGAGCTGAAACACATGACAAGATGATGTTAAGAGCAAAGACTGCATTGTGAGACGCATTTTCACACCTTGAGCTATTAAGATGAATTATGCCGTAGTGCTGAGACCTGAGGGTAGATTGACACTGTGACGAAACGCATTTTCTTTTCTCAGTAGTAACACGAGACAGTGAGAGGGCGGCTGTAGCTCCTCCTGATCCAGGGTGGAAGCAGGTGGACTGCAGAACACAGATGTCTGATAAAATATAGACAAAGGCTTAAAGATTTGATGATCTCAAAAAGTGAATGAGTACAAGAAGAAATAGTTGCCTTCTGCATTTATGGTTCACTTTAATCAGCCGGTTAATTGGCTCATCATTTGAAGTTAGTATATTGATTCTGGTACCTGGTGGCTGGTGAGCCCCAGGAGGGAGGCTGCATGGCGCTGAAGCTGCAGCCTCTGCAGCCCCCTCACACCGAAGCCTCTGCGTTCACATGCAGCCAACACTTGGCCGTAGCAGCATGGAGGAACAACAGGCGACGCCAAGAGGAGGAAGTCAGCTAGCAAGGATTACAGAGGGAAGGATTAGCAGCTCCACGCAAGCGAAATGTTTTCATCCTTGCTACTAACAAGTACTTTGATTCAGGACAGTTAAGATGAAAGTTAAAAATGGTGGACTGGCTGGTTTTCCCACACTGAGACAGTTTGGACTCACTGGATTATTGTACCTTTAGTTGTAGCACACAGAAAAGAGGGCGATCTGCTTGAATTAAATGGGCTGCCTCCAACTATGTCATCACAAGGCACAGTTCTACAAAGAAAATATTAGGAGGCTGATTATAAGTGAAACAAATTGAAACAAGTCCAAATCAGACCCACAGAATTATATCAACACCCATCGATTAATGGCATCGTTCAATGCGATCGATAAAACATGGAGTTTGTCCCAACTCAATCTCACTTTTGGTGGAAAATGTGGTTACAAAAGAACTTTATGGGCACGACTGAAGAACTTTTTCCACACACCCGCTTTGATTCTGTGCACTTCCTCCCTGAAGGCCTCCTGAAAACCAGAGGCGCAGCTCGCTGTGGACCTGACTGGCCATCTGGGGGAAATGGATGAACGGCGGTTCTTGCAGATGGTCGCTGGAAGTGTCGTTTGTCTTTTTGGGTAGCAGAGACTCTAAGGAGGTAGTTATGTCTTTCAACAAGCAGTGGGCATAAGGACCCCGGACTGCTAGAGCAACAACAGGAAGGTGGGGCTCATCAGCTTCCTGGTAAAGTGGTGCACCTGAATGAGGGGAGATCATTTTTAATCACTGAAAACAAGCACGTAGAGGAACTTTAAGAACAGATGGCATTAGTTATGTCCTACCAAAACGCTCACTCAGGAGCTCCTGTGGAGGATAAAGCAGGCGCAGACCACACACATCGAGTCCTGAGTCAAGGACCAGCTGGAGGGTGTAGTGAGTTATGAGAGGATGTTGAAAGAAGCCACTGGACCCCAGAACAACTGACACCTACAACAAAAGCCAAGTAAAAATAAATTCAGCTACTGCCGTCCCTCTGACTCTGTGCTTCCCGCCATCAAAAGAACGCCGTTAAAAAAAAAAAAGCACAATTACTCCTGCAGGTAGCACTTCAGAGGACAACACGCTCACCCCAGTGTGCAGCTCCTGTGTGGTCTCTTTCCCCTTAAAAACATGATCCTGAGTTTCCACAGTCTGCCAGTACAACCGTGGACTTAGACCAAATGTCCTCTCTATCACCTATAAAACAACAAACAAAATACAGACAGCAGGCGTGAAGGACAAATGAGGGCTCGAATGTTAGAAATCTTACTGTAGCAGCCCACCGTTTGGTTGGAGATGGCAGAAATGAAACACTTTAAGCAGAATGAAGGGAGGTGGATGGGTGAGGTATAGGGCTGCTGGTCCAACAGGCTTTTAAGCTCAGGCAGCCATCTGGCTATTACAGTGAGTGAGGTCTCAGAGAGGAACCTGCAGACATCACTGTAGAAAGGTGCATGGATGTCTTTGTCTCGTTTCTATAAAGGAAACATGAGATCTGCGTCACTGTCAGATCGATGAGGCAAAGGCTACATTCACACCGCAAGCCTCAGTACTCATTTCTTGGTCATTGTTTACATCCTTTTTCTTTGGTTTGGCTGTTCAATAACAAAGTTACCACATGTTGTTTTACAGAAATATACATCAAGTCAGTGGTTCATTGTGAGCAGCTGATAAAGAGTGAGAATAAAGACACTCTGCTTTTCAATTAGTGCTTTTTGTGGTGCAACGGCTGCAGCTTCCGTGTGAAGGTGTCAGGATGTAGAGTTAAAAGGAAGGAGGATTTTAATCGTGATGTGAGTGGCTTCACTCAAACAGCCCACTTTAACTCTATCTTACACTTCAAAGGTACTTATTGTAAATTCACTTGTTTAAAAATAATTTAAAAACCTTCCAAAAATTCTTTAGCATTTAAAAAAACATTCTTCTTATTCTCTCATCAGCCCCAACCGGTCACAGCAGATGACTGCCCCTCCCTGAGCCTGGTTCTGCTGGAGGTTTCTTCCTGTTAAAAGGGAGTTTCTCCTTCCCACTGTCGCCAAGTGCTTGCTCATAGGGGGTCGTTTTGACTGTTGGGTTTACTCTGTAATTATTGTAGGGTCTTTACTTTACAATATAAAGCGCCTTGAGGCAACTATTTGTTGTGATTTTGTGATATATAAATAAAACTGAATTGAACTGAAGTGAACGACGGCAGCCTGGGAAAAGGCAAAGCTTCTTGAGGGATGTGGCAGTCTGAACTAAGTATGTAGCACAAATAAGTAGCACTAAACACAGAAACATTTTAATACACTCACTGCACTTTGCAGACTGTATACAGACCTGTGTCTGTACGAATGCCTAAACTGGATCAAACCAGCCTAAACTGGATCAAACCAGAATTGAAAAGATCAGATTCTTATGATCAGTGCTGTTCTCACTGTCATGACATAAAAAAAAAACAATGAAATACATGCAGTGTAAATGCAACCAATGTAAGTCAAAGGTCTTTGTTTTGCATATTTGCATTGTTTGGTATTTTCACACCCTTGCTGGATAACAGTGACGAGCCACAGCCAAAACATGCAAAGCCAGTCCATCTTCTGTCCACAGCTGCTGAAGTCCTGCAACCCAAAACGGGACCTTTGCACTAACCACGTCTTCGCTGTTATGCGGCCGTGGGCCAGCCTGATGGGACAGAAACACGGTGAGGAACGAGCTCAAACAGCAAACAGCATGGCATACAGAAGGAGAGAAAAGCCACTGCTCACACACCAGAGACAGAAACCATGCCACTAGAGTGTTGTAGATGTGGGGTCTGGTTGCCGCTGGATGTTTTCTCTTCTGTCCTCTGTCTCCTATCACACCAGGACTGGAGAGGCTGACTTTCAGCAGCATGGACGCCTTTCTTTCAATACCTGCTGCTAGCATGTTGACTGACTGTAGAGGAGATGCTTCCTAAAAAAACAGGAAGCAGTAAGTGTTGGCAAATGCACTGCGCATTTATTTTAAATAGAGTGACACTTACAAGCTCATTAAGAACACAAGTCATTTCAGGAGCTGGCTGCTTCTCATCCACAGGTTCAGTTGGACCATGCTCTTTCTGGGCTTGTTGACGGTGAAACGTCCTCTTAAATCGTCGTCTCTGTTTGTCACTAATGATTCATCATCACAGTTAATCTATTTACTCATAAGAGTTAATACAAATTTTAAAAAAAAAACTATGCCTACCTCTGCTGTTTTGGTTCTTTAACTGAACTTTCCAGGTGAGTTTGGGGGCTTTCCAGTTCAGGTTCAGACTGTTTACCTACCCACAGATGTTCTGACTCAGCATCTGTGTTTGCTTCCAAGCCCAGATCTGGATGATGTGTACATTCAACAGGATATTTATTCTCATTTCTATTCATCTCTCTTATTTTTTGAAGCAGCATACCCTTTCCAGTCACCTCTCTGTAAGCAGAGCAATGGAAACGTGACCTGAAAGAAAAAGAGGCAAACTGAAGCATGACACATGTCACTCGTGTCAGATATATTTACCTGTCTCCCGTACGCGATCCAGTGTGCACTTTAAAATTGTTTTTCTTCACAGGTTGTGTTTTTTGGTGATTGGAGTCGTGTTGGGCTGCTAACTCTGGCTCTAACAAAAGATTTGGGGATGGTTTTACTGAGGAATCAGGGCAACGCAGGTCAATATAAACAGTGGGACATTCCTGGTGGCTCAACTGCAAGTCTAGTTTCCTCTTTTCCACCAACGTCTTATTTTCTCTGCAAGAAACAGGTGACTATTATTATTCTGAATGTGGTTCACAAAACCTGAGCAGTGGTTTGACTTGCCTGATACAGTCTGGACTTTTCACAGGCTCACACTGCTTCTTACAGAGAGCAGCTAGTCTCTCCATTATATCCTCCTGTGGCTGGTCCACATCACCATCTGTAAAACAAAGATTCAGTTCACAAACTCTCGATCAATCGCTACAGCTGCAGCGAACTGTTTCATGATGACTCACCGGCCTGTGCTGGTGCAGGTGTCACTGTTACATGCTGTTGCAGAGACAGCTTGGTCTCTTTGAGATTTTTAAGGACATCATCCAAGTCCCACTGGTCAAGCCTCTGTGTTTTTAGAGAATATTTAACCGTTTCATTCATAATTGCTTCCATGTAATCATTTCTACTTATTCAAACTCACTGCAAATGAGAGAACAGGACAACCCTTATAGGATTTTGAGATCTCCAGGTTTGCCTCCAGTTTGACTCCTTTATTTAGTGCCTCAGACTTGCCATCACCAGCACCTGACTTTAATGGCAAGAAGAAAAGAAAGGTGTTAGATGCTAGTGTGACCTGGCTTTATGCTGCTGCGCTCTAGCCAGGGTCACATAACCAACCTCAGCATCAGCCTCGGAGGCCAATGTTTTGCTTTCTACAGCTGGATTATCAGCTAGCTGTTTGCAAATCTCTTCAGTGCATGTCTGTGGCACTGGTTTCATCAGCTCCTGATTGGGAAAACACAGACGAACAATAACACTTATTAATTATTTGATATTTGTTTGGGTTTAATGACTTTTCTAACATTAACAATAAAAAAACACAATAATTGTCTGACCTCTGGTTCAGCATCTTCTTCTGAAAAACTGTCCAAGTCCTCATGAACTTTCAGCGAAAAAGCCGCAGGTCTTTCATAAATGGCGGTAATGTCGTCTTCCTCTGACTATATGACGTTAAACGGACATGTAAATGGTTGTTAGGTAACGTTAGCACGATTTAAGTAAAAATAATAATAATAATAAATCAAAAACTTACAGGTGAAAACTTAAAGTCGGTGGTCGGTATGTGTGGTTTAACTTTCTCCAAAATTGAATTCCAGCACGAAGAAGCGTTCAAATCCATTTCTAACGATGTAAAAACAAACCTAAACTAAGGAAGCTTTTTTTGTTGTAACTTTACGGCGTATCTGTAACATTTGGTATCCGGGGACGTCTTGGTTACCATTGGAAACGAGAAGCGCCACAGCAGTGTTGCCTTCAGGTGCTGCCAGGAATTCCTCCACTGAAACTCGAAGGCTATGAAAGCAGAGAGCTCGGTAAAGTAAGCTCACCGAGGCGGGACATGTCCAAACATTTATGCTGGTTAACACTCTTAAACTATAATCTTCCAGGTTTACTAACTAGCATGCTAAAATTGTGTTTACAGGTGTCTTTATTTCATGTGTGCAAGGTACAGTAATGGTTACACAAAATACTTTGTTCCTTCTACTTTTTCCACATTATACAGCGTCTGTTTCGTTTTGTGTTTTTTCTATTATATCTGTGAGTGGTCCAATGGATGTGATGTCTAAGTCAATGCTATGTTCTGAATGTGATGATGTGATAAGTTTCTTTCAGCACATTATTCTTTTATTTTTAAGAAAGTTTCCCAACAGTGCATTTTCCATGCAGCATAAATAATTGACGAAACTGTGATTAATGTGTCAGGGTCATCAGGACCAGTGATTAGTATGAAATTTTAGCTTCACATATTAAATACTTTTCTAGATATATTTATATATATATATTTTAAACTGTTAACCCACTTTCAAGCCTTTTTTTTCTCACTTTGAGATCTGAGGCAATGTTTGAACATTAATATCTAAAAAACTATCAAAGATAAAAGCCTGACAATTTCACTGACCACATCAAGAAATGTATGAGTATCAGCTAGTTAAATTATGAAAAAATTCAACCTCTCCTTCAAAATCCCATACTTGAGCCTGCACACACACACACACACACACAAATACAAATGTACTGTATAAAGAAAAACTTCAACACAACTATTGAAAATCTCTGAAAGGTATATAATTCTCCTTACAATAATAATCCTTTTTGTAATTGCATTTTGCACTTACTGCCCTGGAAGAGTCTCATAATTAAACTTAAGTTTAAAATATACTTAGAGGGAATGAAATGGCAACATAGCATCTTCATATATATTGCATATCTTGCAGGCAATATATATGAATTGTTGCAGTCAGCATGTTGATTGCCTGATCCCCCTGAAATCAGGACCATATTTTCAACTTAACTGAATGTGTGTTCTTACAAAGTAAGTCTTGCAAATGAAAAATTTGCCTACATTTAACAAAATTATATTTTCTTGTAGTAATGCTGTAATTAGAGAACCATCTGGAAGCTCCAGAATATTGTTCTAATTGCATTGTCCTACCTAATGATATTTTGTGGTACAACCTCTCATGCTTGTTCAATCCCTGTGAAAGTTAAATGAAAAGATTTTTCTTCATTTTTATGACAATAATTTAATGTTAAAAAAGTATCCGACATTTTTGTGAAATAGAACAATGTTCTATTCAGAAATTGTCAGTAGTTGTCTTTTGCAATGTGAAACTTTTAATTATTGTGGGACTTTTTGTTGTGATTTGATGATATATAAACAAAATAGAATCGAAGTATTAATATTCTTTAAATAAACTACCCAGTTCTCAGATATTTTTATCTGTCCCAAATTACAGACCTGCTACAGACCCAGTGAAAATTTCAGACTTTTATCTTTAATAGTTTTGGAGATATTCATGTTTTAACATGTGCAAAATATCATGCTGCAAGTGGGTGGATGGACCATTTAAAAAAAGAAAACAAATATCTAAAAATGTATTTGATATATGAGCTAAATTTTAACACCAGTCATTGAAATATCCACACTTTGGACCATGGAAAATGTGAGGTGGTTGAGCAGAAGGCCCAGGGTGGTTTGAGCTAGAATGAACCACCGGTGGCTTAAACATAAATTCAGTTTGTGTTTCATCCCAATTGCTCCCCTTTTATAATTCAATGTTTTATTATTATTGTGCTCATGCTGTGCTTTAAAATGCTTATCATTTCTGCCGTGACACTTTCTGTGGTAAAGAACAGATCATAACCACATTTGAAATGTTTTATTAAATATTTCATGCAGACAAAATCAAGCTCTTCAAGCAAAGTGGTACAAAGTGAGCTCTTCACATTCCAGCCTGCTGTCTAATACTAACATGAATTGAATTGTCGCATAAATTGTGAATTCGCTGCATCACATATTGTCTTCACTTTCAACCACAACAACATATTTACATTTAACATAACTAATAAAGCAAAATGAATATTGGCTGGATGTTTTTTTCTGTTATTTTAATTGAAGATAATCCAATTATATATTTAGAAACAAATAATATTGCTTTAAAAGTATAAGATGTCAGCATTTTATCTGTTAATGGCTTTACAAGAACATGAAACACATTTCACTATTGCAGATTTGATGTTCAAATCAAAATGAACTGATTTGCACTGTTGAAATGCTAAAACAGATAGCAGTGCTTTAACCAACCAGCTCCATTAAACTGTCTCTGTGTATCTGCTTAGCAGCTGTGAAAGTGTTCACTGCCTACATCCCGCAGGTCCTGACCAGCCAGATGTGGTGGGGTGGTGCATGTGATGTTGTTGTGTATGGTGATAGTTGTATCAGGCTCTTCACCCTCTGCGTGGGTCTCCACTCGCCGAGGAATCACCTGCGGCTTCCTCAGGGAGAAGTTTCTGAGTGGGAGGGTGCTGCAGTCACATTTCCACCTGTTTCCAGACAGCAATAGTTTTTCCAAGCTCTCTGAGAAATCAGGGGCCATGCTCATCAAGGCATTAGCTCTCAAGTCCAGGTAGCGCAGCCTTGGAAGCGCCTGCATTGTGCCATTTTGCAAAAACTGTCGACACTCATTGTTGGACAACAGTAAGTACTCCAAATTCTTGAGTCCAGAGAACATTTGGGTGTTGAGAACATCCAGCTTGTTGAAACTCAAATCCAGTCCCAGTAGGCCTGCCATATCCACAAAGCTCCGATGTTCCACCACAGAGATATTGTTGCGTTGCAAAAAGAGCCTCCTTAAACCTGAGAGTCCATTGAAAGCTTGAGTTGTGATCCTTGTTAAGCAACCTCTGTCCAGATGTAGGCTGTGAAGCCTTGGCAGACCTTTGAACATTTGGTCTGGGAGAGTGCGAAAGCAGCTTCCAGACAGGTTAATGACAGCCACATGAGAGAGGCCTGTGAAAGTCCCCACTTGTGCTTCCTGAACCTGATTGTGTTCTAGCTCTAAGACCTCCAAATGGCCAAGACCTTCAAAGATCCTCTCCCCCAGAGCTCTAATCCTGTTGTAACTGAGTCTTAGTTCTTCTAAGTACTGCAGGTCACGGAAAGTCCTGGGCCTAATTCCAGTGATCGAGTTGTTGGAGAGACGCAGTACGTGGAGATTGTGGAGGCCAAAGAAAGTGTCATCATGTAGCAAAGTCAGTTTATTGTTTGTCATATCCAGCCATCTGAGTGACTTCATGCCAGCAAAAGCTCTGGGTACCACTGTCACAATCTGATTCTGGGCCAGGTAAAGCTTCTGCAGTTTAGTTAGTTTAAGAAACACATTAGCTTTGATGACCTTCAGGTAATTTCCTGTCAGGTCTAATTCTTTGAGCTCACCAAGGTTTTGAAAGAGCTGTGGCTGCAAGTAAGCAAGTCTGTTTCCTGCGAGTATCAGCTCTCGTAGACCTTGCAGGTCATGGAACGCTGTCTCAGGTAAGACCGTTAATGAGTTCCAACCCAGGTTGAGAAGCCACAGGTGTGAAAGTCCCGCAAACAGTCTTTCCTCAATGCGACTGAGTTGGTTGTTATGCAGACTAAGCGAAGCAAGGTTGGGTGTATTCTGGAAGATTGTACCTGGTAACACCCGGAGGCGATTTCGCTCAAGGTGAATGTGTGCTAGCGACCCAAGGCCCTTGAATGCCTGCGGGTCAATAGTCGCCAGCTGGCCACTCTGAAGATTTAAAAAGTCCAGGTTGGTCAGATCCCGAAAAGCTGCAGCTGGGAGCGAGGAAAACCAGTTGCCATCCAGCCAGAGGGAATAAGTGGTTGGTGGCATGTCAGTTGGTATTTGTGTGAAGTTGCGAGCGCTGCAGTACATGTTGAGCTCCAGCGTGTAGTCATCATACAGACAGGTGCATCCCTTAGAACAGGGGATGGGATCTTCAGCCGCTTTCTCTGTAGCCGCTGTGTCTGGGTCTGGAAACACCAGGGATGTTTCCAGTACCCAGACTACCAACAGGACAATGATTTGCATACCAGCTGTGGACAGAATATTTAAATATTAATATAAGTATGAAAATATAACACATGAAATCACTATAAAATGCAAAATATGTCTAAGAATTAAGAAAGAATTTAACATTTTTAATGGTTAAAGGCCTGAAAAGATTGATTACCTTGGGATTTGGAGGTCATGATTGAAGGCAAACAGGCTGTGGAATAGTGAATGACTGATTCTTGTGCAATTGTATGCTGAATGAAAAAGTCTGCCAAGCCCCCCAAGCTTTTTTTTTTCTTTTTTTAAGTCAGGTGCACTGATTCTGCACTATTAACCCATTCATTTCCATCACGTTTTCTTAGGTTTTCATCCCCAGTATCAACACTAATAATTTCAGTGTCATAATAATAACATATATTTTTGCAAAGTCTGCAAGATTAGAATACAGTCTGGTGCACTTTTCACTGCCTCAGTGAGGTTTTAGCTGCTCTGAGATTGATCTTTTTTCATTTTTAAAGTGCCTCAAATATAGTCAGCCCGGCAAACAGGTGATGTTCGAGTGTCACGTCACTGAGTGTATTTACTGTAGATTTTAACTGATATACAGTAGTAGAGAGATAAGATGAACCCAGTGAACTGGGCCTTTGACTGAATTTATAGCATTTTTTTCCTGAAAATATGAAAATATATTTCATCTCCTCACTTAAACGTGGATATATACATCCGATTAAATATGCAATGAGCTCCTGCCACACGTGTTATTGAATAATACATTATGGACTAATTTATTAGGATAAAATCAACTGTATGCATATTGACAACAGAAACTTTGATGGCCGTGCTTTAACTGCTTCATTCACTAAGTTGACAGCGTGGGATGAGGTCAGTTCCAGAGGTCAGTTTCCTAATCACATCAGTGATTATAATGACTAACTTTCTGTTTGCTCGTTTTCCTCGTATCTAACCATGAACTGGTCATGCTCCGAAGGACAGTCAAATCGAGATAGAACGGTGTTCTTGCACGTTAATTTAATTACATTTATTTGGCTTATTTACCAACACTGGTTTTGTAACGGTGTAAAGAAACACTATGTTGCACATATAATGACTGTTTGCTAAATCGCTGCTCTAGTCCACAAGTAGGCAAAATGTTATCTGGTAGGACGTGTACGTGATGTGCAGCACAATCTTCTTCATTTGTTGCTTATTATTAAACCTGAGAGATTTATCAGGTATAGTTATTTTTATCCTTGTAATTATCCAGATCAGATTGATGGTCTTTTTTATGTTATTTAAATGTTTCATTATGTTTAATAGACATTTGTATTGAATAATACACATGGCACAAACTCTACCTACCTGCTGATACATTTATGTCCCAGACCACAAAGCTTTGGCCTCATATGAAAGCTCCATGTGTCCTCACTGCAACCTTTGTCACGCCTGTGATTCGGATTTAGTTTGCAATACATAGTGAGGAACCTGAGAAGTCTAATAAGTTGTCATTTGAATTTCTGTTGCCAGTAGGGAGCACTGCTGGTTTGTTTTATCATCCTGGTCCAACAGCTCTGTATGTCTTCATGTGTGAAAGGCTCTCTTAAACTAAAGAAATGGTTAATGCTTAATAGAGTATGAGCAGAAGTGATAAGTAGATGATGGTGATGTCTTTGGGCCACTCTTTCTAGGCTTCACTAGATTAAAGATGTTACATAGTGAATTTTAAACCATTTATTAAAGCTGCAGGTTTTGTTACCGTTCCATTTGAAGCAAATATATATATTTTGCAGAATGGCTGCTGAAGTGAGTTTTTGACACCTCTGATTGGCTCCTTCCCCGGCATACACAGAGGTTTCCAGCTTGGATGGTTGCTATGAGCTCACTTGGTAGGAGAAGAGTCTTAATAGTGAGTATGAAAGCCTGCCAGTGTGGATGTAGTATTGTGACTGGGCTTTTATCTTCCTTTGGGAAGAATAATTTTCTCAAGATCTTTTTTGTTTTTGTTTTGTTTTGTTGCTTGTTTAGCAGCAGAGAAATAGCCCGGAAAGCAAAATGCCAGTTTAATTGGGCAGCTTCATGCCGATCAATGTTATAACTAAAATTCCCTCCATCATTCTGCAAATAAATGAGATTCCCAATTACAGACATCGATTCTTTTAACTGTAACCTGCACATAATGAACACGCAGGTTCATGCTGCTGAAGCTGCATCAGGCCTGTTTAAGTCAGACATGTTTATTCATCATCCGCTCACTCATAAATCAAACAATTTTAAAATGCATCTGGGTTTTCAGGGATGTTAATTTGGCACATCTGCTTCATAATTATATAATGTATACCCTATTACATGATGTTATCAGTCTGTCTGCACATCAAGTGCACATCATTTACAGTAAAACACACCGACATGTGTATCTAGTCACTCTCGTCCCATCCAAAGACCTGTATCTTTAAAGTTCACAATCAAAACAGGTGTATATTCAAACATGCCCATTTAGCAGGTGAAGGCGAAAACTTGTTGTTGTGCTTGTTAAAATGATTATGACTCAGACTTTAGTACTTTGTTTGTTTGTTTGTTTATTTTAATTGGCTGGTTCACAGTCAAGCAGATTCACCTTTGAAACCACACTTTTCAAACATAAAACGCTGTGTGACGAAGCAGCAGTCAGAAGGATCGTCTGAGGTATTAACTGCTGCATTTTAGCAGAGCAGACGCAGCCAAACACCACACAGAATTCACAAGCGAGCCTAAGAGAAGTACATAAAATCCAGCTGAATGTAATAACCTACGGGAGGGACTGGCTCTGCCATCGGAAGAGCCAAGCTGTAAAACGACAGATTACTCCTCCTGTGCTGCTATAGTGGGCCTCGGGATATGAATAATGTTGGACCCTCCTGCTGGTCTCATCTGTTGCACATAACATGGTGTAGAGTGATGCATGGAAAACAGCCAAAGGAACCACTTTCATTTCTGTTCTCAAGGAAAGAACTTCTTACTTCTTAGGAGCAAAAAAGTTAAAGAATTGAGCTAATTTCTTTTATCTGCTGTTTCCTAAGTGGAAACACTTAAGTGACCAAAAGTGGCCTTAAAGTGGGAACAATACAGCTGGACAAACATATCAGCACTTTATGTTAACACTGCCATCCTCTGGTAGATTGTTGCACTCCTCCTTTGACAGTCGTATCCTAGGTTTAGGTTCAGTGCTGCTCTGAGACCAGAACCACCTGAGCCTTTAACATTAAATTACCCTCAACACTCCCTGCAGTGGCTGTTCTTAACACCTGGGGCTCGTTCCACTTCCGGCTTCCTGGGAGGCAGAACAGTGCAACGGCTTTGTCTCGACATGTGAAACGTGCTGCAACTTAGTCAGCGTTTGGTAATTGATTATGATCATTGTGACAAGAGCAAATCATTGCAGTTGATGACCCATGCAACAGCTTCATTCTTCAGCATGACAATGATCCCAAACACGCCAGTGTAATAAAAGCCCCCGTGGACAGAAAAACACACAGTGGAACAGTATCAGTCCAGGATTGGTCCAAGAGCTCAGCATAACTGAAGCATTGTGGGATATTTATGACAGAGAACAGGAAAAAAAAATGCAGTCAACATCCAAAGAAGAGCTTTGGAAAGTCCTTTCACATTAATGTTGTAACAAAAGTGTCCTGAAGTAGCTAAGAGAGAACTGTGAAACTGTCAGCAGCCAACATGGTACTGTAGATGCTGGAGGCGTCGTGAAACATGTCACGCTACTTCTTTTTAATTTGCTTTTGATTAAAAGTATTACGTGGCCACTGGTTTGTCCCTATTTTGGTGTCAAACTAATACTAGCAATTTGTATTCCATAATTTGCACAGACATATCTTAAGTATTTTTCTGCATATTAAAGAAGGAAAAAATGCTTTTCAGTGATTCTATTTTTTTGATTTTAAATTATTTTTTGCAGAAAAGCGACTGAAAGCTGTAAATGCACTAAATGTGCTTAAGTTGTGGAAACAGGCTGGTCCCTTGAGTGTTAACCTGATTATAGTGAACTACTGTCATGCCTGCGGATTCATTGGTTGTCAAAGAAAACACTGAGAAAAACACTGAAATGAAATGTTCCTGTTTTTTCTCACTATCATCCCACCAATTTAGTTCTGCTCGGAGGATCCAGGATGAAACACCCAGGCAAAGTCAGCTGAAGAAGACAGGAGACAGAGACACAACCAAACACTCTGATGTCTGTATGAATTCGACAACTCGGAAGAAACTTGGATCTCACTGGATCTCGGAAGCTTCATTTACGTCTCTGATTCATTTATTTCTTGGTTTATATGTTTTTTTAAAATCTTCAAGTGAGTTAATGCACACTGACATAAGCAGGTTAGCCCAAGAAGTTTGAAGCTGCACCACTGCAGATGACCAGCATTAACTATTTAAGAAGCCACAGGCTTGATCTTGACCTTTTTCTATAATGTATCATTAACTGAATGTGTCTTCTGGCTGTTCATGTTTGTTTTGTTTTTGAGCAGACAGC
Source organism: Apistogramma diplotaenia (assembly GCA_015052665.1). Lineage (NCBI taxonomy): Eukaryota > Metazoa > Chordata > Actinopteri > Cichliformes > Cichlidae > Apistogramma > Apistogramma diplotaenia. Next base: position 30,070 of record VOQJ01020148.1, on the reverse strand, counting down.
TCCCCAAATTATACCAAAAATTACCTTTACACTGCAGCTTGAGCCGGATGTTTTGACCTGCCACACCAGTTCTCCAAATGACAGTGAAATTACCGCCTTTCAAAACTTTCTGCCAGAATGAAACTATTTCCTGTAGAACATCCTTGAAAACATTTTTTAATCTTCATACCTCTTAACAACAGAAACTCTTTGCATTGTCTCTGTTTTGCATGTCCTCACTGCTTTTCTTTTTTGACATCTACTGCATGTCTGGAACTGTCAAACCAGAGTAAGAAACCTTCACGTGTGGCAGCTTCCTTCTTCCAAGAATTATTTTAGTTTCTTACAATCTCCAGGCAATGAATGCTTGATGTACCTTTTTAACGAGAATAGTGAGATACTTCAGTGACCACCTTATATGCACTTCCTGACTGATGGACTTGTTGTTCACTCATGCAGGGGATATACAGTATACATAGCTTTCAGAAGCGCTTGAACATGTGGGATAGTTTCCTATCAACTCCTCTCTTTGTACTTGGGTCAAGTCAGAAATGTGTGTCATGGCAAAATGATAGAACTGGTTCTGTGCAGCAGCCTGTCGCCCGCAGCTCCTGCTCCACATTTAAGGTAGTAGAGTGTATAAATGTGGATAGAAGTGTAGGTCAATATTAAAAAAATAACACTGTGCCTTTGGGGCGAAGGAAATATTTTAATAGTTCATTTTCTTTGACAGCTTATAGCACATAGATATCAATTTCTTTCATACAACCATGATATGCTTGCTTATTGATTAAATTTCCAAATGATACATAAAGAGACTGCACAGCATTGGCGGGGGGCATCCCAGCTATCAAAGGGTGAAAAACAGGACACTAGATAGGTCACCAGTCCAACGCAGAGCTAACGCAAAGAGACAGACAGCCGTCCACGCTCACATTCACACATAAGGCCAATTTAGAGTCATCAGTTAACCTCTTTGCACTGTGGGAGGAAGCTGGAGTAGCCAGAAGGAACCGATGCAGCCACAAGGAGAACATGCAAACACCACGCAGAAAGGCTCCACCCAGGACATTCTTGGTGTGAGGGAACAGTGAGCTAACCACTACCACAGTGCTTCTTACTCTGTCCTTCATAAAGACTCTCTAAGTCTCTGCACCGTCAACGAGCACCGAGGCTATCCTTGAGGTGCTTTGGAACCAAAACAGCTGGTGCCAAAAGACTCCAGGGAGCTTGATCTTTTTCAGGCCTCCCCAACATAGTGGTACCTCACTAAATAGGGTCACTCCAAAACGGTGTATCACCAGCTTTATGTGAAACCTTAATAGCTGCGCCTCAGCAGCAGAATCTCTACAGCTACCCAAAGAGATGTTATTCTAGGTTTACACAGGGGGAAAGCCATACAAGCTTCTCAAAGCAGTTTAGAAACTTGCAACACACTTTTCTCTTTACAATCAGAATTCACTACAGACAGCTGATAAATGAATTATTAACTAGTCCAACAGTAGTTTCACAGCAGAAGCCTTGTTTTAGCTGACAACACGGGTTTGGTTTCTGCCTTTTGAATACTGGCACCAGCTCTGTTCCTCCAGAGAAATATAAAGCTGCTTCTTTCCATCTTGTTTTATTTGGACTGTAATTTTCACAGTTTTGTTTCTCTCCCGACGGAGAATTGTTACTGTAATGGGCTGCCATCAGTGATTTTTTAATGATCAGTGCAGGGACATCATTTTCTCTTGCACATTTCATTCGCATGGAGTGGAACATCTCTGTTTTGTTTTAAACTCTTAAGCAGAGATGAAGGGAATTAAATTAAATACCATCAGCAAAATAAACTCCCGTTCTAAATATGTGAATCAATATCAACTGATATGAAGCTCTATTTCAACAGAAAGTTAAGAATTTGATAGTCGTGGGTCTTTCATGTGACTTGTTGGCTTAATCATCACGGAGGACTTTTGTGAGACAGACAGAGCTCAGGTGAGAAGCCTTTCAGGGGCTGGGTGTGAGAGACAGAAATGAGATAAAGAGGTACAGTCAGTCTCCAAGCACACAGAGACCCAAAAATTATACGCCGTGTCTGCAAACTGAATGAACTGCCAAATGGAAAAAAAGAGCAGCTGACACAGACTGAAGGAAATTAAATTAATACATCATATGACATTTTTTAAGCTCATCTAACACCCTCTTCAGACGTGGGGTACGCACCTTTGCCGGTGTGTTAAAGGGACGGTAATATGCCACACTGCTGCTACTCACTGCTTTATCCCGACAGACCCGTGATATTTTCCATTAACATTAGCCACTACATCAAATAACATATAATACATGAGGTCATTTGAGAGTTTTTCAATACTCAGAAAACAGGAATCATTTGCATGCGTTTATGTTAATGGGTTGTATGCTGTTGTGATGTGTTGAAAGTGTTATGTCAGACTAGAAAACCTGCAGCTGCTTTTACTGAATCCATGATAGATGTTCAACTGCCTCACGATGGATTCTGCCTCTTGCACAGGGTTATCTGAAATAAGCTTTAGCCCCCAAAACACATTTGTAGCAGATTAAGACTGAAAAACATATGGAGTTATATTAAGAGAATTATCCCGCTCCTGTATATCTCACGAGGACCGTTCCCCCAAGAACCTGACTGTAATAGGAGACCAAAAGGGCCTGGGCTGGTTTGGCCATTCCTGGGTCCAAACCAGAGGAAGGATTAACCAAATAAATGAATCAAATATAAACATTAAAGCTGTGTGAAGCTAATATTTTAATCATACTTTCCTTAGCATCTCATGTGTGGCTTTGCAACAATACGCAAACAACACGAGAGGTCACAGGTATACTTTTCTGTGGATTCACTGAAATTACTTTTCATTGCATGTCTCGCTGTTGGAAAGACGTCACCCAAGACGTATCTGCCATCAGTACACACATGATATGGTCTAATATCAGTAGGTGACAAGCCAGAACAGCCACTAAAACACTGGAGTAAAGAGAGAAAGCTTTCTGGATTTATTTGATTTCTCTTAAAGAGCTGAGAGACACTAGAAGCTTTTAAGTCCCTTAAGAGGACAAAACAAGGCTGACAGGAAAACAAACTGTATTAATATCTTTAATATCTTTCTCTAAACACATGTTTATTTTACAATTAGAGTGCACCCTAATGCGTGAAATCCTAACTTTGTGATTCGTTTAATATATAACTTTGACGCTGATGTCATCACTGTGTATTTCCTCATTTTCATGCACAGAAAGAGTCATGAGCAGCAGCACTCACCGCTGAGGTAACTAAAATCTTCAGTTTGCAGGAATCCGGTGTCCAAAAATTGGTGGAGGAATCGAATGAAGCAACTTGCATTAATAAGGTGAAACTATATGAACCCAAGTGATCGCTAACTCTGCTCCCTGAAGGTAAGGAGAGTATCTCACCACTGCCTATCTCAAAATAACACAATGACCTTTCTTTTGCCTTGAGCTGCAGGAAAGACTTTGCAGTGTCTCTGTCTGCTGTCTAGGCATCTCTCAGAGGAGCTCCACATTCCTAATCTCTGTGTGCCTCCTTTGAGAAAGTCTCAGATTTTGCTCCAAGCTGCTTCGCAATAATCTCAGCTATGTTTCTCTGCACTGGGAAATTTCTCCTTTCTTTTAACATCAAGCTCGGGTGCAGCACAGTGGAACGTGTTAGAATCTCATCTGGCCTTTCATAGTCGACATAGTTCCCTCTTCATTAGAAATAATACACCAGTGTGACACATTTGTAGCTTATTTTTTATTGTTCTTTTGCTTATATGTATTCATGAAAAGCAGCAATATTCCAGAGGACAGACATTATAATGTCTCTCCTTTTTCTTAGTATTAAACTATATTGAGAACAACACTCCAATAAAGCGTATAATGGTATTGTAACACTGTTTAAATTGAGCCTATAAATACTTAACTATAGCACATCTCAAAATGCCTCCGCCTGTCAAGCCGAAGAACACCTCGACTGTAGCTGTTGCTTAAAAAACAACAAAAAAGTGCCACAAACACAGGTTTTCCTGTAAAATGCTAAAATCTCCTGCATTGTCTCACATCATGACTCTAAGGTAGTTATCAGGTGTTTGCTAATAAGCATCAGTTCGCGTTGAATGAATCTGCAGCAGAATCTGTTCACTTTGTCACACGAGCAACTAAGAAATGTCGACAGCTCGTCACTTGAAGCTTCTCACTGGGCTCCTATTTTTATTGCACTCACAGGGGGGAAAACTGGCACAGTCCCTCTTTGTTTACTGTGTGCATTAAAGGTATGTGTGACTGCATCTACTCATGCATGTCATAGCTTCATATGAAGTGATTCTGCAGGCAGAACTCAGATCAATTGAGCAACTGAATAAGTTCCCTTTGGTTCAGTAATGCACATTTAATACACCCCAGGAATCACTGCTGGTGTGGCAGCAGAGAGGGCTTGTACAATCAATTCAGTGTGTAATTGCATTCTTATAATTAAGTCTTTTGTCTGCTCCTGAAGTCACACAGAGCACCTGAGTTAGTCTGTTTCAAAGCATCAGTCAGCTGTCCCATTAGCCTGCTGCTGGGTAAGCTTGGAAACTATTAGATGAGACCAGGTCGTGTGTCAGGACACTTTGGTGAAGATGGTTCTATGTTGTGAACCAAAGCCCAACTTTATTTTTTTTTAATACTTCATACATTTTCTTTATGAGCTGAATTTGAGCTCTGCAAATATTTACTCAGTAATTTCACACTGATTGTAATAGGCACCTTCTCTGAAAGGTTTTGATGCACGATGGACATACTGGGAAATATGTTACTTGCACAGCCTGACCTTGCTCTCTGTGATACCCACAGATCTGTTGACGACAGCTACGCAACAGTTTGTTTTTTTAGTGAATGTCTCATCAAGTAATGAGCCAGTGGATCAGTATTTAAGATTATATTTAGCAAGCAAAGCAAAAAATGTGGTGGAAGTGGAGAAAAGAAGATGAGTCCACCATCAGGACTCTGCGCAGTGGTTGAGGAGTGGTTCCTGTTTCTGTCAAGCATTGAAACAATGTTGCCACTTATGTTAAAAATATACACACTCATACTGCGATGTACATATTCAGAAGTTGGTTTACTGGAAGTGATGGTTATGTGAAGAATTCTATAAGTGAATGTTTATTTTTTAATTTTTGCACCTAAATTATGTGAGAGAAAGGAAGGGAGAGAGATAATGGGATGGATGGATGATGATGGATCCTGTGTTTGATTCAGTGCAACACAGCAATGAGGACACCCCCCCCCCCCCCCCCCAAAAAAAAAAAAACATCTTCACTTT
>VOQJ01020148.1:0-14338 GCA_015052665.1 Apistogramma diplotaenia | reverse complement strand
ATGACAATCTTTGTTCAACCACAGTGGAGCAAATTGGGGGGGGAGACAAAAGAGCGCAGCACAGTGCGACGGCGACTCAAACACCATCAACGAGCGGAGCAACAAGAGTTTCTACAAGACAGAAACCTGGTCCTCTTTCAGGGGCTCACTGTTACATCCCTAATGTAAGACTATGATAACTGTAACATAATACATGAATAAATTAATAGTCTCTCAGTCTCTATGGATGGAAAGAGATGCACATTAAATATATTTGTCATAGTTCCTGCTACCTCACCAAGACCAGATTTGATCATGAAGACAAAAACCACAGACATATTTACATGCACACGCAGTGAAAGCAATGCCAGCATCACTGCTGGTAAAAATAGTCAAAATATTTATAAATCTAATCAAATCCCCACTTCAAGTCTGTCTGTGTTAAATTGCCTTCACACTTTTTCTGAGTTTATTGACCTGTTTCAGTTTCATACAGTTACTGTAAGTGGGCCAGGCACCGAGGCGCTCATTCAGCCTCGTCTTGTTTAAGCTCACAGATTAGATCTACTGCTTTCGTAGTTTGCACACTTGTAAAGGCAGTAATCCGTTAACTCATTAAGATGCATGCATTTGGTGCCATTTCCTTTCACATAAGCTCTTATCCATGGAAAAGTGTCCACGTGGTCGTTTGTTAGGACACTCTCAGGGCGAGTTGGTAAGCGACACCATCTGGAGCAGTCTCACCCGACTTCTGTTTGTCTGATACTCAAGCCAAGGTCAAAGACTAGGTATCCACTTAAAGACAGAAACTCTCAATGCTTTGGTCAAACTGGCATGCAAACATCTTCTGATCTTTTCCCTGTCCGGAGAACTCCGGGATCTCAAATTTCCTCTTTAAAAACTGGTACTAAAATCCAAAATGGGAGCAGATCTTTACTGCAGCCACTCAATATCAGCATCAAGCTGATGTGTGCAGTTGTTTATCTTCTTTATTGTGTTTCTTACTTTGTGGTGGCTGGGTGCCGTTTGTGCTTGCACTGTTGTCATAGTCACAGCTTCTGTGTCAGCTGCTGGAGGAAAGTAGGCCACTTCTGAAGACTTGTAAGGTTAAAGATTCAATGGTTGATGTGGGAAATAAGTGAGTTAACACTCCAGACACAGACACCTCCCTGGAACTCATAAAAGATTTAAGGGAGTATTTTAGGAGCTGTATGCCTCGAAATAAATGGTACAAGGAGACGGGCTGCTCTTATTTACAGGCACCCTACTTTCAAGCAATGAAAATATTCTTTCTGATGGATCTCGATGTTTCTACTAGACTCCTTAAAATTTGCATATCAAACATTATTTATATTTTATGTATTCTTTATTTATGTATTCTTAAACATTTTGTGTAAATTTCTTGATTGAATGTTCAGACATATACACTCAATGCCACATTGTTAGGTACACCTGTTCAAATGTCCCATTAGCCAATCACATGGCAGCAACCCGCATGTAGCCATGTAAAGATGCCATGGTGAAGTTCACAGTGAGCATCACAACGGGGAAGAGAGGTGACTGAAGTGACTTTGAACGTGACTTGGTTGTTGGTGCCAGTATTTCGGAGGCTGCTGATAAAGGAGCATCACTTCTCTGGGTGAAAATGCCTCGTTGACACCAGCGGTCAGAGGAGCCAGACTGTTTGAAACCGATGGGAAAGTATGGCAATTGTAACTCAAATAACTGGGCCCCTTAGCACTACCTGAGCATTGTGTAAATGCCGAAGCCTACCTTAGTGCTGCTGCTGACCACATCCATCCCTTCATGACCTTTATGACCCTTTATGACCAGAAACGTACGCGTCTTCTAATGGCTGCTTCCACCAACAGTCCATGTTGCAAAGCTCAAATAATCTCAAAATGGTTTCTTGAACGTGGCAGTGAGTTCACTGTGCTCAGTTGGCCTCCACAGTCACCAGATCTCCAGCTAACCTTTATTGTGGTGAAACAGGAGATTCACATTATGGATGTGCAGCTGGCAAATCTGCAGCACCTGTGTGATGCTATGCAGAAGGTATGCTTAAGTAGCCAGTGAGTGTAGTTTAGTCTGTTATTCACTAGATAAGGATAATCACTTTTATTATTATTTTTTACAAATATGTGAATCAGATATTGAAAAACAAGGTCAAGTTGAAAGTAGTAATTTATGACGTGTTTACATTGAAGCACACACAGTATCGTGCAAAAACTTTAGGCACCTTAAGTATTCTTAGTTATTATGTACAGTAATATAATCAGGGAAACATTTTACTGGTCCCAGCTGCATTTTCCATCATGACAACACCAACCACAAACCCACAGCCAGGATCACGACGCTCTGTATTCAGTGGCAAGAAGAACAAGAGTGCTGCAACAGATGGTATGGCCCACACAAAGCCTGAGCTCAACATCATGTAGTCAGTCTGGGCTTACATCGAAAGACAAAAGCAATTAAGACAGCCTGAGTGCAAACAAAGACTGATAAATTCTGTAGTATGCTCAGAACATCATAAGCACCTCGAAGAACTGGTGCTATTTTACATCTGAAGTGTGTTAAGCCCAAATATTTATTACATGGTTTCTTAAAAATACTTTGATTAAATTTGACTTAGAAATAATAACCTATAATGTATACATTTTTATACATTTTTTTATGCAAGTAAAAACTAAAAGGAGCACAGAAGTGAGCTCAGCAACATAAAAACACCCACAGAAGAAGGCAGCGGCAGATGATCACAGCATCCTTTCCATGGTAAAGTAACCAAGAACTCTGAGTCAAGTGAAAATTACACTTGAAAATGGGCTCATTATATGAATCTTCTTCAAATTAGACTTAAACCTTTTACTCAGCAAATTGAAAAAAAAATCATGCATAAATATCTGAGCACCTCTGAAGCAGCATTCTTTGGGCAGATGAGACTGAGATCAGCCTGTGCCAGAATGAAGAGAAAAGAAAAGAAAGAAGGCTCGGAAAGCTCGTGATCCAAAGTGTAAATCACCTGAAAAATACAGCTGAGGCAGTGTGATGCTGCACGGGCATGCATATGTTCCTCTGGCACTGAGTCACAGCTGTTTATTGACGTGATGGGAGACAGACGCAGCCCGGTGGCTCCTGAAATGTTTCTGTTCACATTCGGCCAGGTGCAGTAAAGTTGACTGGAATGTGCGTCACAGTACAAATAGAGAATAAACCAAAATATTCTGGAGATGCAACCTAAAAGTTTTTGAGAGCCAGGAAATGCAATGTTCTCCAATTATCTGCAAATTATCTACCGTAAAGGCCCCGAACAATATCTCAAAACTAGTGATGTCTGAAGAAAAAGGATTCTTTAGTAAAAAATGGTGACTCTTCACTCATGTTCTTCAGATTTCCAGTTACATTTATGTCTCAGGGAGTAAAATGGCAAAGCTTGTCATTAGTTAAGTCAGTCATTACATTAGAGGGACTGGCACTATTAGCACTAAGAGAAATTGTTTTAAATATTTTAACTATAAAACTGAGCTTCCAGGCATCTCACTGACTAATTGCACCACTCTATTATTGTGGTTATGATGGTGAAAGCACTGGCCAGCCATCTATAAGTAACAGCTATTAAAAGAGAAGCCACACCTGAACTGTCACCATCCAGTCAGTTAGTCATCATCTCCTTTGAGGCTTCTGTACAGTGGCTGGAGTACAGTATATGGCAGGTGGAAATAGAACTGTAGGTACAATCTACATTCTGTGGCTGTTTCTCAGCGGCTGTTAGATGTAATGCAGCTGAAATATATTTCTATCTGGAAATGAGGAAATGTCCTGCCATGCACCAGAGGAGCGTTGGCACTGAGTGGAGACTTTGTTCTCTCTGGCTGACTGCCTGGAGTAAAAAGAGGCCAGTCTTCACAATTACCCCCATGTACGCGGATGTCCAGTAGGACACAGATATGATAGTCCTGGTAGCCAGAGAAGCCCTTCTCACAAAGTCGGCATTAGGGTGAATAAGAGCTCGTAGCCCAGTTTAACAGATTTCTGTTATCTTTGACAGGCAGCAGATACAGAGGGGCTTCCTCTGGAGCTTTACACCACCACTTGTAAAATACAGTGGCTGGGGCATGCCACCAGAAAGCACAGCTGTACAGGACAGATGCATGTGGTAAAAATATCTCCTCACCTCATGTAACCTTCCAGGGTTTGCTGTCAAGAAAACAATCATTACTCTTCTGTTGCCAACTCAATTACAGAGCCCCCTGTCATAAATCTCTGTAAGCCACTGTGTCCCAAAATGGCATGTGCAAGGTCACAAAATAAAAGCTGCAAATGTCTTTTCCTCAGTATAGTTTAAAAAAAATAAACAACTGAAGTAGTTTTCTCATAAAACTAACTCTATGGATCAACTGAATGCAAGAGGAAAATTACAACTTTAGAGTAGAATATTTTGATTTCATTATATTATATTATATTATATTATATTATATTATATTATATTATATTATATTATATTATATTATATTATATTTGAGCTTGAAGAAAAAGGAGATTTAGAATTCCCATATGTCGTTCCTTGTATGCTGATTTGTTGTAAGAAACCGTTTTAAATAGCTCTTTAAAGCATTATTATGATTTTAACCTTCATAAAATCTACTGACCTTGAAGGAGGAGTCTCGTCATTGTACTTGTTCATAGTACAGAGCAAAAATGTTGTTATCACTTGCAAATTTTATTTTTTATTTACTCATGATTTGTTTTTGTTTTTTGAGTTTTTGTTTTAAAAAGCCTGATATGCCCCCAAAGGACTGCTCTTCTCACTGTTTAGTTAGAAAAGATGAATTTTTCACATTTTTACCTCAGTTGTAAAACAGCGTATCATAAGACAGAATGTGATTTTTTAAAAAGTAAATTACTGCACTGAAGAAAGTTTTCCTTATTTCTAAAAAATCCTTATGTGGCTGTTCTTTAATGAAGTCATAATCATTCTGACAGGAGCCAAAGTAAGAAAAGCTGAATAGTTATTCATTGCATTGGTGCCAGACATCTCACCTCAGCTGAGTTTTAGGTTGCATAAAACATTTTGTCCTCGAATTTAATACACTGAAGTAAAAAATATACATTTCAAGATGACACATTACGTACAGAGGCCATGTGGTAGCCACAATTAGCAGCCTATCATTAAGTCTGACTGTATAACATTTCATTCCCATCATTGCTGCTACACTACATTTTTTTAAAGAGATTTAACTTGTGCTTGTAATTAAAAAAAGTCCTCCGGGCTTTCCACCGTTTTCCATCTAAACATGGATGAGAAAATCTGTTTCTATTTGTCACTCATATGTGATCTTCTTGGATTTATTTTCTCAACGCTTTAAAGTTGACAAGATTAATTGCATCAGTTGTTCCCCGTGTGTGCCAAGACCCGAAAGGTTTTCTTTCCAATCAGAGAATACATGTTTTCACTACTTAAAAACACTTCCTAAAATAAGTGAAATCACCTGCTGTACTCCTAAATTCTGATGAGAATTTACATATTTACATTACATTATATTATTGTCAGAACCCAACTTAAATAATTTGGATTTTCTTTTACCTCTAATACCTGTACAGGATGTGAGGTATAACTTTGTTTCCAGTACGTACTGTATGATATTGGACCTAATCAGTATCATGTCAGTGTTTATCCTCGGTTAACTCAGAGTTTTTCATTTACTTTTTAAAAGTCAGACGTCTGAGTGCAGCAGGTTTTCATAGATGAGTGCTGTTTGACTGTGTCTGTAAAATCTTTATTACAATGGCATTTGCCATAATTATCCACCTTGTTGGGGCCGGGGGGTGCAGAGAGACCTTTACTGACTGTAGCTGCTGAGGCAGTAAGTAGGTTGGCAGTAAGCAGGTTAGCATAAATGAGAACTCTTTTCCGTCTGTGTGCATCTGTGGGTGTGTGTAGGTGTTGGTGCTGACGGATGAGAGCACCGACGTGCAAACTAATGGCCGTGGCGTACAATATGTTTTGGCAAAGGAAGAGCTCAAGGTTGTCAGTATGAGGGTATGACCGATTGTTTCACAAGGGTGCAGGATTTGGGAACACCCCCCCCCCCACACACACACACACACACACACACAAGATTCAGATTTGTATTTGAGATCTGAAAGTGGAAGTTCAGCAGGACTAAAACCTCATGACAGAAACACTAGTTCACAGAGCTATGAAACCTGCCTGCTCAGCAGCTTAAATAGTAACATATGAAGGTCTGCAACTACTTACGGAAACTGTTAGCCATGAGTCTGGTTTGTATGTTCTCGTAGTGTTGACCGAGTCCGACGTCGTCTGTGTGCTCCGAGGGCGGATGGCGGATCACGTGTGCAAGAGCTCTGAAAAGATGCACAATTTCAGAAAGGGAATTATTTTAGGAAATATAAACATGTACATGAAATATATAAAATTATAATAAAAATAAAAGATCTGTGCAACGTGTCTTAATATCCATCAGCAACTCTTCTCAGGGTTAAAGTTGCAAAGATAGCTCCTTTCAGCACACAGGACACACTCCACAGTGCTGAAGTCACAGGCTTTGTTCGATAATCTGTGGTTTTAAGAAATACTGCAGCCAGTGAGTGCTGCACTCCCGCACATCTGCAGCACTACTCTCAAGAGACACACTGAAAAATAACTGAGGCTAAGGCATTCCAACTTTTAGCTCTTGATGAGGTAAAACATTGGATCCTACATGTCTTGAATGCAAATCTTTAGAGCTTCTTTGCCTCCTTAAAGCTTCAATACTTCACATCCAAAGTGCAGAAGTTTTCCATTTTAAGTCTTATATCCAGACGCCATCAGGGCTCAGAGTGTGAGTGTGTCAAAACTGCTTCACACACACACACACCTTTCTAACAATGTATTGGAGAAGGTTGCATCTCTATAACATCTGCACCCATTTCACAACGTGACCGTCTGGCTGTGCAGAGGTGAGAAAGGAGACGAGATTTAATCTTCTCTCTCCATCTTGACTTTTTTCCTCTTCATTCTTGGCAGAACCATTTCTGTCATTTTATTGTGAACAAGCACATGCTACACAGACAGATTTGTGGGAGGTCATAACAGAATATGTCTGCTGCTGTTCCTTAAATTAAAATTATATGCACCTCGCAACTCTATGGCTGCCGGCTTGAAGAATCGTTACACACCTAGTTTTTATAGAGTCCCACCCGGCTCGCTGTTAGCGCATTGAAGAAACACACCCACAGCTTAAACGTTGCAGTCCTAAAATGCTAAAACATCAAGAAAATGAAATTAAAGACTCTGTTATGATGCCATCATGCCAGGTGCTGCACTGTTGAAGCATGTGCATATATGCACATCCAGATGGGATTACTTATCACTTATGCTGAGGCCATAACCGTGATCTTTTTTCTGATTTCCACTACAAGCCTGTCAAACTTTCATGACCTTCTGTCAAACTACTCACAACCACCTCTGTGGTAGTCCTGCTGCAGTCTCCAGGACCATGTTTTGCACTGACTGCACACATTGCCTCGCAAAGTGAAAACAATACCAGCTCTGCTGTTGGAGCTGGAAAACATACAGGCGGCGGGCAGGGTCTCTGCAGACACAGACCCACTGCTAGTGGGACATACAGTGAAGATTAAGAAAATAATTCTTCTAAGAGCTCTACACATGCGTGAAGGCTTGATAACATTTGAAAGTGTCTCTTTCATTCTGCAAAACATTTTTAAACACCTCCTTGTATGTGGCAGCCATGGCTGGAGGCACTATGTTTTGAGGTTGTTATTCTTGCAATTATAATGTATCGAAAAATATGTGAAAGGAATTTTATTAACTCTTATATATACACTATAAATACTATACTTGGTAGTTAAATGCTACTATGACCTCTTGGCTACATGATCTCTCAGCAGCACGTCGAGGGAATTTCTTCAAATGTAGTAGAACAATTTAGAGCTTACGGGACAAGTTCACTGTGAACAATGTTTGATTGAAAAGCTGTGAATACTGCAAGCAACTAACGATGCAAGGCACAACGGTCCAGGTCACCTTGCGCTTGGTTTCAGTTGAAACATGCTGAAAATAGATGTTCCAATTTCGTGTATTTACCATCTTCAGTCGCTCTATACAGACATAAAAATCTAACATGCCCAGCAGCTGGGACCGTTAAACTGGAAGGGTTTATGCAGTAAATGTTAGGAGACTTTAATTTGTGTACTGTATGTGTCTTGTGCAGGAGGGACACGCAATTAAGAAAGGGGAAGAGGTTTCCAAAATAAGTGCGTTAACCTTGGTGCGTTAACTTGGTATTTATTTTAATTACAATCAGTTATATGTTCATATAGAAAAAAACAACCTGTTGCTTTAACTCCTTTTGTTTCATAAAGTCAAACTGTAAACCAACAGAACCAGAAGTTACTGATTACCTTGACATGTTTTCTCTGTGTGGACGCTGCGTCTTCTCCAAACCAAGCTTGGTGAAAATCCCTATCAGTGCCATAATGGCCACGACCCCGCATATGACATAAACAATGAGGTTGGTTTTATCCTTCGCCGACTCGAGCGCCACGTCCACTTTTGGCGGAGGTCGTCCCGTCATCATCCACGGCGGGGTGTCGTAGTTCTTACAGGTGGTCTGGTCCAACCGGGAGCTTTTAAACGCGCAGCAGAACCTGAAGCCACAGGTGCCGCAGCAGTACAGGTAGCTGCCCGTCCTGCACACGAACGGCGGGTCCCACTGACCCATCACGTCGTAGTAGCCACGGCACTTGTCCTCCACGTGCGGGCTCTCCGTGACTCCGATCTCACCATCCATTGAGTCGTTAAATCCGGGTATGATGTAGTCATCGACGGTTTGACCCGGCTCGCCCTCCGCATCGCATACCATAACTTTCACCAGAAAGTACCAGAGCAGCAGCTCAGTCCCACGCATCATTGCTCACTTTTTACCCCCTGCTTGACACCCTGGTGCGCTCTCACAAACTCGGCAGCATCTTCCAAGCAGATGAGATACAGCCATGCGTAAATGTGAAAAGGCTGATTCCAACCTCCATGCGTAAAAACACTGTGCCACCCTGTACTTTTCTTTCCTTTAACAACAACAAAAAGACTGTTGTGAAGAAGCAGCTCAGACACCCAAAGGGTAGCTTATAGTAGTAAACAGTTGGTCAGCATCACCGAAGCAGTGCCCCTGGCTGTGCTGGAGGGTGTCACACCTCTGAGGCTGCTCCACGCCACACAGCCCGTCACGTAGAGGCAGAGAGAGTGGGAGAAAAACAACGCAAAGGACCCGATGAGCAAGTGAACTGGGGAGCGAGAGAAGGGAGAGAGCCAATGGGAGAAAGAGAGAGCCATATGCAATAGCGCTAATTACAACCCGTGACAGCACATTATTACTGGGTTGTGTCGTAAAAGGTACGAATCGCAATCCAAGAAAATCAAGAGAAAAAAAAGCAGGCATTCGACACAGACATTCCCAGGTTTGTTGAAAGGGCTTTGCAGTGCAGAAACACTGTATTAATGAGCAACAACGGGATTGTAATGAGAAGTCATAAAGGAAATGCATATTTTCAGCAAAAAAATCTATATAATATTCTGTATCTGATAAACATTTAAAATAACTGTGCACAAAAATAAAGAATGCACACAGTTAACATGTTGATGTTTTGATTACAGGATTGATCTGGAGCAAATGATAAAGTCCAGCCAAACCTCCTCCGTCTTTAGGAGTTCGTCAGTAAACAGCCATGACCTTTCAAGGTGCACCACAAGAATGCAATCTGATCAATGACGAGAGTCCCAGAAACCAGAAATTAGAAATTATACAGATTTTAATCATTTCCATCATCACACAAACGAGGTTCTAATAAATCTCAAAAGTTTTCATTTCCTGGAAGTCTGTCCAAGGAGAACGTGTTTAATTTTAGCGTTTTTAATTAGAACAGTGACCCTCCTGCCCTCTGTTATTGTAGCTTCTCCCACACAATTGTAACAACTTTTCTAATCTAGAAAATTATCGTTCAGTTTGTTGGTTTTTTATTGTTTTGCTGCACAGAAGAATCCACAGAGTATTTATCTTTAACAATTTTCTTGAAGTGTCAAACTAAATATCCAGAATATGCTGTAATCACAGAATACAGCGTTATGGTCATTGCTGCTGACCACCTAAAGCCTGATGAAAATCCACTCCTCACTCTTTGTCTTGAGCTTGTGCATCAGCCCTGTTTGCATGTCGGATTCATGCTGATATAGGAGGGCGACTCCATCCAGGCTTTGGATCCAAATTCCATGTCAACTTTTCACATAGAAACATTAAAACCTGCATTAGGGTTTGAATAACCTCTGAACTCTCTTTTTGAATGTTCTGGGACTATATATCTCCTTCACTGCTCATATTATAAATAAAACAGACCGGGTTGACCTCAAGTATTGATAACTAATCAAACAGACATTGAAGGGGTCTCGACAAGAACGGAGCCGCATAAAAGGAGCTTGGTGAATTATTTTTAGAGGAATCTTTTCATCTAAACTTATGATTAGTGAAAGGAGGCCCACCATCTGCCACTTGAGAATTCTCACTCTTCTTGTTTGATGTTGAATCATCGTAGCTATGGGAGGCTACTTTTATTTACAGTTGGCTGTCAGAAGAGTTTTTTTTTCTCGTCTTTGTGCATCTTTAAAGTTTCCTATAAATAGTTTACACAGGCCCCAGGGATGAAGCTTCAGAGTTTCTTTAAAGTGCAGACAATGCAGTGTTATAAGGACCAGATTAATTCCATAATTTTTTGATGTATTGATCTATTCTTATGAAGTCTAAAATGCTAAATTGCAGCCCAATGAAAGAAGCTCATTATAGTTTTATTGCTTGTCATCAGTTCATATTTTTGATGATGTTGACATGCGTTTTTCTTTTTAGCTCCTTACAGCTTCTTTATGTAGATAATAATAATAAAGTAAATGATTTAACAATCAAATCATTTTTTAAATTCTACTAATAAACTCAATCTAAAACACTGCTATTTGTTTGAGTCTAAATTGTTTGTATTTATGCCATAATTAAGACTGTCATAGTCAAGTCTGTTTGATTAGTTTTTTTTTGTTGTTGTTTTTGTTTTGTTTTTGTCTTTTGTTTTGTAGAGCATGAGGCGTGTCATTTAACAGTCTGACTTTTGCATTAAGCTCGAGTAGATAATGAAGAAATAGTGGAAATTGCATGATGAACCAATAAAAATAACACTTACTCTAACGGAGGGGCTGCACTCAGTAAGGTCGTGTTTTTAAAGCAGGAAAAAGTGATCAGTTTTTGCAGCACCGCTCTGCAGAAATGAAGTATGCTCTTCATGAATTCTAGCAATTAGCACCACGAAGCTGCCATATGACAACTGCATGACTCTGGCAGGTAAATCTGTGCCAAAGACTTAGTCATTCTGCGCTGTGTTTTGGGTGGGAACAGGTGGGAAGATGCAACGGTTATAATTCTGCTCCAACAGGGAGCGTGCTTAATTAAATGCTCACACGGTGGGGATTTCAGTGTAATCCTGTTTTGTTTCAACTGAGTAATGCAACTGTCGCTGTCTGCTGCTACACTCTTCAGAGGGGTTTGCCCTACAGAGAGCTGTGAACCACCTGTATGTGACGTCTACAGTACAGCTGGGAGCAAATGACAATACAGTACATTCACCATAAGTTTTCACTGTAAGCATTATTCAATTCAATTCAATTTTTATTTTAGTTATATAAGTAAGTTAATATAAGTAGTTCGAGTATTCACTTCCACTCCTTGTAGGAGCATATTAAATATCAACTATAAGCCAAACTGATGGTGCAGTTGCATGTTTTGATAAAATTATCAATATCTGGTGCGAGTCTGTTCATCAGAATAGGCAGCCATGCCATAAATTGCTGTACCCATGTTTTGGCTCACCCTTAATGATGCTCGTGTGTCAGGAAAACTTTTCTTTTAACATTTCAGAATTGTAAAATAGATACTCAGATGACAAATTACAATAAAAACCTGAATAAAGTTGTGGAGGAACGCAACAAATGGCGATTAAACGATTAGCATCATGCACTGCGGCATCTATAAAAATGCAAATCAGGCTCATTTGATTCAGATTTTTCATTGAGAACGTAAGAGTCACGAAGACTCTTCAGCTTGATAATTTTTTAATGGGACTATTGATATCTCCATGTAGACTGTAATAAATAAGATGAGAAATGATGGTCACACCCGTGCCTTGGTAATATGTGGGGAAAAAGAGAAGAGCGACTGGTCCTTAGGTGTCAGAGGAGGGCAGTGATCAGTTTGTTAGGAAGAGCAGCCTGTGAAAGCCTGCATAGAGCATAAATCCCTCATTACGGAGATGGATACGCTTGTGAGAGGCACAGGTCTGCAGAGATGTGTGGAGAGACATGTGGTCAGATGAATCATCCTCCACCATAATCTTGACAAGTGGGAAAGTGTTTGTGTGGGGTACACTAAGGGGTGTACTCACACTTGGCACAGGTGCCTTGTACCGTGCCTGAGCACAATTGTTCCCACTCCACAATCCCCCGCTGACCTGCGCTCACACTGCGCTTAACGATTCAGGCCCAAGTAGGTTCCAGTTTCTCTCAAGATCTCAGTTCCTCTGATTTGTGGATTTTCTCTGTCATGCACGTGCTCCTTTTTGTGCTTTTTAAGGCTTAACTGGGATATTCTTTCAGGAGCAGTGACACTGCCATCTCACTATTCAATTTGTTGAAGCATTTTTCAAGGATGCGGTCGTAGCTGAGGAATGGTTGGAGATCTGTGTCTGAGCTCTGTTAAATGCATGTCAAACAAGAGTCCATCTGTGTATGCAGTGATCACGGCTGTCAACCAAACCGAGCTAAAAAAAAATAAAAGAGGTGTAGCCCCATATGATTGACCCCTACAGTGAGGGCTCAGTCATTTGGGGAAAGGTCACTGCTGGTCAGTACAAAGGCTTTTTTTTAAGTGACCACCTCCATCCTTTGATGACAGTGCTCCTGCAGGGCACCAGGATTTACTGAATGGTTTGATTAGCATGAAAACTACATGACTCATAAGCGAACCATATTTCAAGCCAACTGAACACACACGAGCGCATTCGATTGCACTCTTCAAAACCATCATCAAAACAGCAAATTATGAAATATCCACAGACTGGTAGACTCGGTACAAAGGTGTTGAGATGCCACACATCACAGGTGCAGCGTTCGATCTTTCGGTTTCTTCAGTTTTTCACCCATCTACTGTATATGTTACACTTGTGTGAGAACACAGACGCTGTATGCAAACCTTCGAGGAGGACTGAGGTAAAGTATCGTGTCTCTGTTGTATTCTTTAAGCAGCTAGTGAAGCACCTTAATCATACCTGGTGTGGTAGGTGTGTTTGTGTTAAATCTTTCAAAGAAACATGCAGCATAACATTATCACTAATATTCAGCGTCAGTAGTGATTTGACGGCGTGTTTTATTGATTTTGATGCTATTTCAGTTATCTGCATATTCATACCTCATACCTTTCTGTGACATTTGAATTACTTCTATTACAGGTTCTTGCTTTGTCACTTCAGTTTAGCTCTGTTCCGTTCTTCAGGTCTCTATATTTATCTGTTCTTCTAAAGCTTTCACATGTCACCTTAGCATCAGTGCTTTGATCAGCTCGAACAGAATGAGATTCCCAAAGTGTGTCATCCAGAGAGAGGTGGCTCCACATTTGGTCCTTTGCACTTTTATAACTTTTATACGCCCTGAAAGGAAATTGTTTTGTAAGATTAATATTAACACATAAGCTTTTTCAATTCAATTCAATTCAATTTTATTTTATTTATACAGCGCCAAATCACAACAAACAGTCGCCTCAAGGCGCTTTTTATTATAAGGTAAAGACCCTACAACAGAGAAACAGGGCAAAAGACATGCTGTGGAAGAGAGAGAGGGATTATTAATAAGTAATGAAAAAATGCACAATAGGATATAAACAGAGTAAAAGAGGTGAATGAAAAGAAACACTCAGTGCATCATGGGAAGCCCCCCAGCAGGCTAGGCCTAAAGCAGCATAACTAAGGGATGGTTCAGGGTCACCTGATCCAGCCCTAACTATAAGCTTTATCAAAAAGGAAAGTTTTAAGCCTAATCTTAAAAGTAGAGAGGATGTCTGTCTCCTGAATCCAAACTGGGAGCTGGTTCCACAGAAGAGGGGCCTGAAAGCTGAAGGCTCTGCCTCCCATTCTACTCTTAAGTATCCTAGCAACCACAAGTAAGCCAGCAGTCTGAGAGCGAAGTGCTCTACTGGGGTAATATGGTACTATAAGGTCTTTAAGATAAGATGGGGCCTGATTATACCCTATTGTGTATTTT
>VOQJ01020144.1:33927-49395 GCA_015052665.1 Apistogramma diplotaenia | reverse complement strand
AAAAAATAAATATTAAAATACAATTATAGCAGAGATAATTTTGTGTGTGCGTGTGTGTGTGTGTGTGTGTGTGTGTGTGTGTGTGTGTGTGTGTGTGTGTGTGTGTGTGTGTGTTTTAAAATCTATTCAGCTTTGTGAAAAAACATATAGTTTGGGGGCAGTGTTGTAAATGGCATTAAATATATGTATTTACTTCTTTTTTTTGCATGTGGCCTCAAAATATTAACAGCCTACCATTTGATTCATAAAAAACTGCAGTTCTCCCTACAGATACGATGCTTTAACGTTTTGATTGACGGTCCTCATGCTGTGCAGATGACACAGTTCAGTTCTGCAGCTGTAGCAAGTCATATATTAATACCCCATTCTGATAAATGGGGTGCTGTGGCTCAGGTAGAGCAGGTCCTCTATTAATTAGAAGGTTGCTGGTAGAAAGGCAGTATATATGTGGATTATTAAATATTAGGTCTCCCTCTTCTAAATCCATATAAATGATTTAATAAATGGTCAACATATTGATTTATTCTGCTTTACAGACACCTGGTTACAGCAGGATGAATGTTAATTTTAATGAAAGCTGTCAGAATCCTCAGAACACTGGTTGAGGAGAAGGAGGAGTGGCAGGAATCAATGAGTTTCATTCATTCATTTGAAAGCCTGATTCTTAGCCTTTTAATTAGGATTAATTGGAAAATTAAGAAAAAGTTTTATTTTAGTTTTATTTGTCGTTAAATTTACAATAATGGATTATACAGCATTGGGAAATATATTCAATACTGCTGATATTTATTTAGACTCTTTTTCTCTGGTTGATCTTTCTGAATTTAATTAAATAATTACTTCCTCCGAGCCATTAATGTGTCTGTTAAAGCCCTTTTCTACAAGACTGTTCAAAGAAGTCTTACCATTAATTAATGCTTCTATCATAAATAAGCCAACATTTAAAAAGCCATTACTTGACCCAATTGTTTAGCTAGTTATTGGCGACCTTTCATTTGTTTCAAAAATTCTTGAAAGACGAAGTGTAAAACAGCTAACTGATCATCTGCAGAGGAATCATTTATTTGAAGAGTTTCTGTCAGGTTTCAGAATTCGCCACAGTACAGAAACAGCATTAGTGAAGGAATCCAATTTGTTCATGTAAACGGGAAGTCTTCTTCACACACATATTAATAAATTATGGAGTTCCACAGGGTTCTGTGCAAGAATCAATTCTATTTACATTATATGTATGTTTACTGGTCAGCTCTGGTCGATGTTATCAGCTCTTTGCTGTCATCGCCTCTCCTCCAGCCATGCACACCCAGTCCCAGCATGCTATTTCACACGAGTGGAGAGGCACAATCAGTACATGTCGGCCAGCTGTGCCAGCCAGCCTCCACATCCTCTTGATGCCGGTGTAACACCCTGTCCTGCAGCTGAGCCACAAACGATCGGTTTCCTATCTCTGAACAAAGGGTGATGAAGATGAGTAGGTACACAGAAATAACTGAGTAAGACAGGGGCAATAGTTTAAACCTAGCTTAAAGTACCGCAAGTGGTGCAGTGATCTGGCAGTGACTGAGAAGATGCTCCAGTCTTCTGTAGCCAGATGAAAATCAGTTCAACAGCCCACAGTTACATGGTTTTACATGCAGCTCAGGTGTGAAATCTGCGGGACGGCGTGCTGAACACACCGCCCCCGGTATTGTAGCAACGGCAGCCCAGAATACTCTCTCCAAGTACGACAACCGTGAAAAGATGTCACTGACAGGTCAGACACGTAAAAGTGACAATGAAAATCGCTGTTTTAACCTGCCTGGACTGATAAATACGTGTTTATTTGACCCTAAAGACTGAACTCTAAGTCACTGCGCTTGATTTGCAGTGAAAGGCTGTCAGTATTAAAAGAATATAACATTTGGAGGCACCGTGAGAAACACCGAGCTTTGGGACAGAGGAGAGGGCGACTAAGGTGCAGAGCCTGCTAGCATCTTATAACAGGAGCTGTTCCACATTATTTTTTATTAAACAAATGTGTCATGGTCCTGGGCCATGGTCCCAGCGTTTTGAGTTCATGTGCCTTTTGGTTTCTCTTATGTTTGCCTCCCTCATGTGTTGAGTCCACCTTCCTGTCTCCCCTGCATCTATGTTCTTGCCTGTGTGTTATGTGTGTTTGTCATGTGACCTCCTGTGTGTTTGGGTTTTTCTCCTCGTGTTACTGGTTTGTGTCTTGGTCCCGTTTAGTGTCCTCTTTGTTGTCAAGTCTGCATGCACCCATTTAGGTTACTTCCTGTTTTATTTTGACGGTCTTGTGCTCCCTGTACTTGTTTAGCTTTGCTTCCCCTGAGTTTCATTCATCTCACCTGCTGTTTCTCCTTGCCATAATTACCTAGTGTGTCTATTTAAGCCCTCAGTTTGTCTTTGTTCCCTGTTGTGTTGTTGTTGCTCCCCCCTGCTGTGTGCCTCTTAGTTAGTCATGCCCAGTTAGTCGTACTGCCCGTCTGTGCTGCTGGCCCAGTTTGTTCATCCTTACTTCCAGCAATGAAGCTGTATGTATTTAAGTTATTTCTGCGTCTCCTACGTTGGGGTTCTCCCTTTTTCCTGCCGCCACACAGACAGAGAGGCCTGGGCCAAGGTGGAACTGAACCCAGAGCTTCTAGATGTTATTTTCTGTGAAGCAGCAGTGCTCACCAGCACGCCACTATAATGCAAACAGCTTCGTATAATCTCAACAAACAAAAGAAATATTGCCCTGTAAAGACTACAGCTGTGTTGTTCATGTATTGTATTCCAGTGGTATTCACCATTTGTCTAATTTAAAGTTTTTCCTGTGGTTTTATGGTGTACAATGGTTTAAACAAAGGAAAGTGTTACTGTCAAGGTCAGGGTCATGGACCAGCATAAATGAGGTGAAACTAAAGCTGCATAGTGATAAGAAGAGATATGTCTGCAATTTAATTTACACTTTGTGTGTGTGTGTGTGTGTGTGTGTGTGTGTGTGTGTGTGAGCATGCCATGTATTGAAGAGCACTCCCCATGCCCCACATACTGGCTGGAAGACATAGACAGCAGGTGACAGCTATGTCAGTAGAGCGCAAGCTTCAGTTTCTGCATTAACATTATAAAGCAATGCATATCTTTGCTGTATGCTTTAAACACACAACACATAATCCCAGTACGCACTGTACAGTCTTTTATCTAATAACTTAAACACCGTACTGCGTTTCACTTGTGTTTCCCACCTTTCAGGAACTACAGCAGCCTCATCAATGCTCTGAATAATTCATCATTCATAGTTTGCTGCCAGAATTTTAGAGAAGGGTGATGGTGCTGGCACCAACACAAAAAATGTGGTTTTATTTCTGACATACTATACTTCATGGTGCCTTCAAGGCAGCCTCTCTCTTGCTACATTAGCACACATATCGTATCAGCTGCAGCTTTCAGTTCTGCCTTTCATTCCCTCGTATCAAGGCTGAGAACATTTTCTTGTTTGAGAATCTTGCACAAAAAGATACATATAGTGAAACTGATTCTAAAAAAAAAAAAGGTGTATAAAGGACTTCTTTTTTAATACATCTATATAACCTTAGCTGGTAGTACAGCAGCTATGAAATCCTGTCACTATAAATACTCACTGATCCACTCACTGATCTACGTGACCTGCGAGTGCTTGTTGACACAGTGGCCTGATCTGCTGCGCTAATGCTTTGAGGCAAAGCTGTGTGTCTAAACACTGTTCTGAATTCAATCCTGTTAGAGTGGAAAAATCTCTGCAAGAGAATTTAACTGGTATCGTTTTCTGCTTAAACTCAGTTAATAGCATTAATCCTTCAGCTGCTATGGCTGCTGCTACTACAACTGCTAGCACCTTCTAGCATGCTATCTGGCAAAATCATTACATAAGAATGTAACTATTGTAGGGTCTTTACCGTCCATTAAAAAGTGCTTTGGGGTGGCTGTTTGGCGCTATGTAAATAAAACTGAATTGAATTGAATTAAGAATCAAAGAAAGGTGTTGTAGTAATCAGTAACTAATAGAGAGTAGAAACAGCTCAGAGAGCTTTTACACTACAAGCCACAGTCACACTCACACTAATGGAAGCATCAGGGGAATTTAGGATTCAGTATCCTGCCCAAGGACCTTTAGACATGGAGATTGGAGGAGGCAAGGACTGAATCACTAACTTTCCAACATGACAGTCTCCCGAGGCACAGCTGCCTTCATACTGTACATGTACATACTGTGTAATTGGGACCAATTGTTGCTGTGTGAGTGACAAGTTGGCATGAGAATGTGTTACTTTGTCGCATTGAAGACTTTTCAAAATATCTCCTACTCCCAGCAGCACGATCGCATCATGATGCTGTAACTTACCAAAAGACTAAATGTGAATGAGTTTTCAGTGTTTAACGATGATTCACAGTAACGAAGCATTAGCATTCGATACTCACATGATGTTGTTGTGAATTTTCTTTTATATCCTTCTCAACTAAACCTGGACAACATTAATTTACACTTTCTTTAATCAAAATTGCACAACGACTTTGTTAAGTCATCATACACATTGTGCTCGTTGTCATGTTCCTTGACTGCTCCTCAGCAGGATGTGTGAGAAGGTGCATTGTCCTGCAGAAGGAGGCTGTTGCCATCAGGGTGTGCCATTGCAGTAGGGGGGTTGTGGTTGACCTGCAGCAATTTTTACGTGGTTGATACATGCCAAAATAAGATCCACTTGAATCCCAAGACTTATGGTTTCCCAGGAGAACACTACATTGATGATGAGTGTTCATTTGTCTGTGGGTTTAGGGGCGGCACAGTGGTAGTTGTTAACACTGTTGCCCCACAGCAAGAAGGGGGCCTGTTTGCATGTTTGAACCTGTGTGGGTTCTCACTGGGTACTTCCTTTTTGAGCCCTGTGAGCTCTCCAAGATAGGCCCCGCCTCTGGCTCCAGTCAACTACGACACGGATTTGGATAAGGGAAAGAAAGAAGGAAGGATTCCAGTGTTTTTAATATAGTAGGCTATCAATGAGAAATGACAAAAATGTCGTTTTGGCAAGAAAAGACCCTGTGAAGCCCTTTTTGAATAATGTAAAATGACACACAAAAAGAAAAAAAAATCTTGACAGGTGATTTTTACAAACTGTATTAGAAGCTTTCTGAGACAGAACAATTATTATTCATGTATACCTGCATGTTCTTTGGCTTCCAAGAGCAACAACAGTGTACTGTGATAAAGGCAGCTCATGGTCATCATCAGATTAGCGTGCACGCTCCTGATCTGACGGTCTGGTGTAAACTGATGTTATAATGTTTTCAAAGGTACACATATTTGTGTTGTTTGTATAAATGCATTTTCTGCAGTTTCATCGTAGCTTGTGTTTACTGTGACATTGAACCGGAGGAGTACCTTTCAAGTAGGTGGTAATACTGATGCACATGAGTTACAAGGAGTAACCAGTTTCTGATAAACATAATGCATAATGTGAATCAATAACGAAATAAAACATTGGGATAAAGGATGTTATACCTTTCTAAATCCTCAGTGAACCTTGTGGTCAAAAAGCCACTATGTAACTACACAGATTATGTTTTCTGATGCACATTTGGCTGTTAGTCATTAAAAAAAATGCTCCTGTTTTCCTGCATGGCATGACATGGTGTATCTCAATAAGGCACTCCCACCCACCCCCACCTCCTCCTTTGTCTAATCCCACCTCAGTCTCTCTGACATTTAAGAAATCTACCCAACCACTTTCTACCCAACCCCCACATCACTGCCACCATTCCTGCCACTGCTTTGTTCCATGGCAGGATGCAGAAAGTCTGTGTTCATATTGGACATCTGTCTACCCTCAATCTATTTTCATACAGCTCTAAATGCACCCTCCATTATTTCGTCCACTTACTGTAGGTAGTAGTTTCATATTTTGACATGTTATAAGATCCTTAAGATATCACCATTTAAAAAAAGAGTTACATGCACTGGACATAAACCCTGACATGCATTTTAATAATCTTACCTTCATTTATGACTTATCTTGACCTTCATATAAGAAAGGTTAAAGATAAAGAGTCATACACAATAAATTTAAATACATGCAATAAAGTTTTTGTTTAAATGAATGTTGTATGGTGTGTTCGGTTGCACTACAAGTTTTAACTGACCTTCCAGCAGCTCAAACCTCTGATTTCCCTGCACGGCTGCTTCAGAGCCTCTGTTGTTGCAGAACAGAAAGAACAGGCAGAGCAGGGTTTTGGCTGAAGCTGCTGATGCAGTCCCCATCTTTCCAAGTAGAGTGTTATAATCAGATAAGGACAAGTGGATTAGTGCCTATCCTGAGTGCAAAGCTGGTGATTCCAGCCTCAGTAGGTCTTGAGCAACTCTGCACCCTCCACCACACCTTCCTTTCACCACCTCATCCTTTCACCCACAACCTCAGGGAGTGCATTTCCCTATGTTAACCACTCAAATTCAATATTGTTAGCCTCTCCACCTTTTAGTCCAGACTGACTAATGCCTTTTCATTTAAAGGGTTTCACCCAGCTATCTCATCTCAGGGGCCATTTGTCTTCTCTCTCCACCCAGTCACCACCTGTCTCCTGTCCTCCTCCCTCAGGACTGCTTTTCTGACTCAAACACATTCTCAGATAAACCTCAGTGCCACCAGTCCCCCCAGGAGTCTTGATAAGGTCAGCTGCCACTGAAAACATCATTGCTGTTCAAATTTCCTTGCTACTTAACCCTGAGCTCATTCATCAGAACTGCTGCAGCAAAACACAACTCCAATCTCTCCCTTTGGTCCTAAATTAACTTTTATATTAAAAGCAATAACAACAAAAGACTTTTAATAGGCGTCCTTTTACCCCGAGGGGATTCTTACCTGCACCCATTGTTCCCCAGACTTATTTTGTTCAGAGGAGCTGAAACTGCCCATCTATCTACAGTGAGCAGTTGATGGAGAGAATATATAGTAAAACGAGTCGCTGGGCTGCTCTTCGGTCCATCAGGCAGCTGTGCAGAAGAGCAGTTATAACAAAGAGTGTAAATTTCACCTTTTGTCTGTCTGTACATTTCTTATTGTGTTTTTTGAACTTTGATCTTTTTTTTTTTAAGTATATTTTTTTGGCCTTTCATGGCTTTGTTGATAGTTGGAGAGAGACAGGAAAAGTGGGAGGAGAGAGACGGGGAAGACACGCGGGAAAGGGCAACAGGTCGGGAATTGAACCTGCGCCGCCCGCACCGCAACGCGGCATATATGGTCACCTGCTCACGCCCTGAGCCACCCTGGCGCCCAGAACTTTGATCATTTTTACACTTTTCCCATTCCTGGTAAACTCGGCCGCTCGCTTTCTTATTCCATCCCACTTATCAACAAATCAGCATTCAACCATCCACATCCAGTGACATGCAACTGGGATTCTGGAGGATTGCAAGAGTTTAAGACATTAAGAGGATGTTATTGCACATGCTCAGCCCTGTGTATACTTGGCTGTTTGTTGGTGACATTTCATATTGTTGGTGATAAGGAGAAAGATTTTGGTGGTTGGAGGGAACTGTGTGTGTGTGTGTGTGTGTGGGGGGGGGGGTTGCATGTGAGCCCAGTGATGTGAGTTGAGCTCATATAAGAAGTAAGAAATGAAAAGTATCAAAATTTTATACTCACATACGAATAGTGCAGTGGGTGTAA
The DNA here is from genome assembly GCA_015052665.1 of Apistogramma diplotaenia. NCBI lineage: Eukaryota > Metazoa > Chordata > Actinopteri > Cichliformes > Cichlidae > Apistogramma > Apistogramma diplotaenia. Next base: position 41,719 of record VOQJ01020144.1, on the reverse strand, counting down.
TCTGTACTGCCTGTGGGACCTCCCTTTACTCGAACCCGTGATTGTGATGTCACCAACACCATGCAACCTTCACACAAGTCTGAGTTGATAATGCCATATAGGGAGATAGATACAACTTTTGGGTTTGAAAGTTAAATTGTATATATTAAAAACTCATCAAAATGATGAGCTGCTGCGTTGTAAAATAACAGAACTTTACATATGACTTGAACTGAAGCCCTTTACTGTTGCACTCTACAGACTGTAAGTAGCAACACTGACATTAGGTCACATTAAAGATTTTAACAGCTTAAAATACAAACTCATCAACACACAGGTTGCAGAGGGAGTCACAGGTCAAGTCAAAACTATTAATTCTGTTCAGTCAAACAATGCCTGAGTTGTGACAAATACACTCCACAGACAGACGGACAGTTCTTAAAGCAAGACAACTGGGGCACCTGCATAAGCTCACGTACACACTCTGTTTAAACAGCTTTACACAGTACCCGCACACATATGTTTAGTTAGCCTATGCTTTAAGCTTATCTCTGCAAGACCTGATGCTGCAAGGTACCAACAAACAAGGATTCTGTATATGCCAAGTAAGTGAAAGTTCATTTAGGTATTTTCTGATAAATACTGACAAATAGATAGAGCTCAAGAACTGCTACAGAGAAAACAGTGAATACATTGTAGGAGATGGGGTGTATGACCACCGGGGCAGTTTGAGACAGGTGTAGTTTGAATAATTCTGCATTAGTTCACACACTGAGGGTCAAAGATGAGAATATGCTCTTTGGATATATTAGATGTCCTTGAAGATTTGGTCCGACATCGCCACCCTTTTGTTTCTCATCAGAGTATACACAGACTAGCAATCACCCTCCAAGGTTTTACTTTGCATGCAAGTCAAAGGCTGTAGCAGCTACTTACAAGCTGGCTTCATATTGCATGAGGGATCAGGAGTGGAGGAGTGCAGAGAAGTATGTGAGAGTGGAGCAGTACATGGATGTGGACAGTGAGGCAGTGGTGAGGTGTGTGATAGGAGTGACAGATGGCTTCAAGGTGGGCCTGGAACTACATCAGGGATGGTAATTGGAGTAGTGCTTTTATACTCTACTTCAGCACTCAAACACTTTATACAACATGCCTCATTGACTGGAACACTTTTTTATTCTGTTCCTATGCGCTCTTTATCTAACGTTCACACACTCACACACTGAGGTTGTGGGAGGAGTTCGGTGAGGTCATGGAAAAAGGCTTTTGAACTTTTTGAAGTAATTCTGGCAAACTGTAAGGCGACTCAGGAGGGGAACGTGGTGCTCTGTGCACACAGTGTACAGTGTGAGTGGGGCACTTTTGACTGAGGATATAGTTAAAGAATTGAAGGACTATTTCAAGGACCTCCTTAATCCCACTGAAATGTCTTCCCCAAAGGGCAGCAGAGTCTGAGAATGAGGGGGGCATCATTGGGGGTGAGGCCTCCGAAGTAGTTAAACAACTGCTGCATCCCTGGGGTGGATGATATTTGCCCTGATTTCCTGAAGGCTCTGAATGTTGTACAGTAGAGCTGTCTTGGTTGACAGGGATTTGTAATGAGGTGGTGGGTCACTTCTTCAAGAAGATAGACCACAGGGTGTGGTCCAACTACAGGGGGATCACACTGCTCAGCCTCCCCGAGAATGCCAGCAGTAAGCTGGACTGATTTCGGATGGGTAATGGACTCCTCCAGGGCTGCCCGTTGTCACAATTTCTGTTCAGAGTTGTTTTTTTTAGAAAGAATTTCTGAATCTCATCTCTGCTTTTTTGTGGATGATGTGGTCCTTTGCACTGGAGTTTGCAGTGTGAAGCAGAACTAACACTTTCATATCTGAGGCCATGGTTCTCAGTTGGAAAAGGGTGGAATGCCCTCTCCAGTTCAGGGATGAGTTGCTGTCCCAAGTGGAGGAGTTTAATTATCTTGGGGTCTTGTTCATCACTGAGGGAGCGTGAGACTCACAGATGGATTGGGGGCTACGGCCGAAGGGGTGCAGACACTGTGCTGGTCCACTGGGGTAAAAAAAAGTGGTTAAGGCATCTGACTAGGATGATTCCTGGGTCCCTTCTGAGTAAACTGTTCCGGGCAGATCCAGGAAACTCTGGAGAGATTATATCTCTCACCTCGGTGTTCTCCTAGATAAGCTAGAGGAGGTGGGTGGGGAGAGGGTCTGAGTTTCTGTATTTAGGCTGTGGTCCCACATAACCAGAAGAAAATGGATAGATGGAGCTAACAGCTAACTATCAGATCAGCTATCCCATTTAGCCTTTTCTATCCACTGGCAGGATTTCTTCAACTACTTCCTCTATCTGTCGACGCAGGGCTTGGTTGTCCATGATAGTTCCTTTTCCTGTTACTCATCACCGCCTGTCTTTGGCAGCCTGAGGCATTCTTGGAGCAGCTCATCTCAGGAGACCAGACTCCTTATGTATTCACAGATACTCTGTGTTTCATCCTGGGTTGTGTTTCTGATAACCACTAATCCTCGGTTTCCCTCTTTCTGCTGCTCATAGACCCCCAGGGTGCTAGACTTCGAGTGGAGACCACCATGCATTCTGATGAGAATTTGTGTCTTGACATCAGTGGCATCTATCTCCTCCTGTGCGTCGTCTGGTTTCTGCAAAGGAAAACACGGCACACACACACCAAGACACATTCTTTTCCAGTAGCTCATCCTAGCATGAATTCCTGTTCTTTGCACTTCTGCAGCTTAGATATTGATTTCACCCTCTGCTCATGTTGCTGTAATCCTACTTGGTGCTGGCTCCTAGTTTAGCTTATTTACACTCTATCCTTCACTTAATATGAGCAGATAGTCTGCCTTCTGGCAACTCCATCCCTTCAGTCCAGATCACCTTCTCTGTCTTTGCAAACATTCACCTACACTCACCCATAAAAAAATCATGTTTGATATCTGATCTATGATGGATAGCTGGATACACAGATATGGACTGTTGAATGTGTTGGGAATGAAAGAATGCCTTATTGCTTCATGGAAATTAAAATGATCAACCTACAGACGTGTTGAATTCAAAGACACAAAAAACAATAATCAAAGTGAAAACGTTAGTCTTTCATCGTCCAGGAACTGCCTACATAGTCTTGCCACATGAGTTTGGGCCTTGACGAACACCAGGAGGTACCCAGGACCCACTGCACCAGGGTAAGGTGTGACAGTTGGTCCAAGGATATCAGCCCAATACTTCATGACAGTCAATGTACCATTGGCCTAGGCTTTAGAGGTCTGTGGGTTGTTGTGGAAAGCTTTTAGTGCATTGAATAAAAATAGTCTACTGTCACAGTTGTGTTTTGAAAATGTAATCTTGCAAGAAGGAATTTGGTCAACACAGAGCACCCAGCCATGCCATAAGGAACTCAAAGAAACAAAGGAGACAGACCTTAATTATACAAAAGCTTAGAGCTTCCATTGATATGGCTTCACAGACCATCACTGACCCACCACCAAAGTGGTCAAGTTGAATGATGTTACAGGCAGCATAACGTTCTCCACGGCAGTGGTGGACAAAGGAGCAGATACTGCTTGTCTCTTGGAATCTCGTCCATGCACTTCAGACTGTTTTGGGAGACATGGAAAACCGCCTGGCAGTGAGATGTAAAGATGTGCCATCCTGGAGGAGTTGGATTACCTGTGCACCCTCTGTGGGGCCCAGATATTGTCTCATGCTACCAGTAGTGACACGACCCTAGCCAAATGCAAAACTAGTGAAAAAAGAACAGTGAGGAGGGAAAAATGTCAGTGAATGTTACCTGCAAAACCATTCCTGTTTTAGAGGCTGTCTTATTGTTGCCCCTCTAGTGCATCTGTTGTTAATTTAATTACCACCAAAGTAGCTGAAACTGCTGTTGTGACATCTATAAAAAGGCTTAAGGCTTAATTGTCTAAGGTATGTATGTATATTTTTGTGAAAATATAATATATGATTTTCTTAAGGTCTACAGGCTATGGCAGCTTTTAGGTGGTCATTTCGATGAAGATATGTGGATTATTAGGCTTATTAGGAATTACTCTAGACCTCCCATTAACAACATTTTTAAACTTAGAGTCACAAAATCTATTTACCAAGAGTTTTAAAATGACATTTCAAATAAAAAAAAATAAAAAAAGAGTTTAAAGGCTTTTCAGGCTGTTTGCTTGACAGTCCCTTATGATGCTTCTTGGATGTGTGATCCAAATGGAAGTTATTTGGTCAAGAGGTTTATTTAGTTCAGAGTACCATAAAGCTGGAATGAGGGCATCTTGTAGTTAATGGTAAATTCCTCACCTTTTCACTGTCTCTTTATCATGGGCATGTGGACATGTGAATACAGAGTGACTGCCTGCTGCTGCTGTCATTTCTTCCATCTTTCTATCAAAAAGCCACTGGTGGGATGCACATCTCACACTGTTTTCCATTATCTCTATAAATGCCAGTGTCAATCCTCTGTTGGCACCTGGCAAAACAGACACGGAGACAAGATGGGAGAAATGGGGAGTTCATAGGTAGGGTGTGCTCAAAAAGAGCAATCCTATTATTGAAAAAGTGATATCATTTCACACCGATTTAAATGTTCTTGTTTTGGCACTAACACAGGGATCGGCCTGCTGAGAAGAAGAAAATCCAATTTTCCTCTTTCCTTGTGGCTTGAAGGCTACTGAACAGACTTGCCACAGATTAGTGAAACTCCAAATGTAAAGACACCATTTACTTCCACAAGCCGTTTTCACTCATTGAGTTGCATCTGTTTGCTCAGTCAGGAACTCAAATAGAATTAAAAACATTAAAAGAAGAAAACTGTTCTGAGGATCTTGAGTCTCATATGTGAAAAAAGACTAGAACTCAGATGATTAATTTTTCACCAGATGAAATATGAAAGCACCATGTGAGGTGCTAAGCTAAGCCAAGGAAGAACTCTCTATGTGCTGTCTATAGGTCATCAGATTGCTGGTGAACTACACTAGATTTAAAGGAGCGTGCCTTCACATGCATATGAACTTGAGCGACATCCCATTCTTCATCCACAGGGTCTAAGATGATGTTGGTCCCTTTGTAGCTACAAAATGTTCAAATCCTTTGGGAATGTTTTGCATAAGGAATTTTTGACCATTCATTCAGAAGCACATTTGTGACGTCGTGTTGAGTGAGAAGGCCTGGCTAGCAGTCTCTTCATCTCAAAGGTGTCCTTTCAGGTGCAGGCAGTCAAATAAGTCTCCTAGCAACCCTTATGTTGCTCTCCAATGTGTTTGTTGGAGTGTAAATACAGTACTGTATGTGCGAATGTTAGAGTTTCCAGTCACTTCCACTTTGTTATTATACCACTAACAGTTCACTGTGGAATATTTAGTAGTGAGAAAATTTTATGTGTGCACAGGTGGCATCCTATCATGATAACATGCTGCAATTCACTGTGCTCCTGAGTTACCTGTTCTTTCATAAATGTTTGTAGACTAGCTCTTATATAGCGCTTTTCTACTCTGAGCACTCAAAGCTCTTATACAACACGTTTACATTCACCCATTCATACAAGCGCTTCCAAATGAAGCTAAGGTAAGTGCTTTTACTCTCTAACATTCACACACATTCATAGTCAAAAGCTTTGCATTGGAGAGCAACTTGGGGTTCAGTATGTTGTCCAAGGATACTTTGGCGAACCACCAACCTTCTGATTAGTAGGTTACCTGCTGTACCTCCAGAGCCAAAGCAACCCATTGTGCATGCAGATCCAAATTAAGCATAGCGCTTATGTTTCTGGAAGGAGTAAAATGGGGGGGTGGGGGGGGGGTGGACTGCTTACCGAATGAAATAGTTTGGTTAATTATTTTTTTGTTGTAGCATCTGCTCTTGGCAAGACATCTTATACCCTTGGAAAGCCTTTTTACTTCCCCTTTAATGGTGCCATGTTTGTAAGGAAAATACATTTGTGGATTGAGCAGCAGTGCTGAGTTTGTGGGTTGCACCCAAAAAAATCTTGCCAAATCTTCTCTGCCAAAGTCAAGCAGTTTTTTTCTGCTACTGAGTCTTGTTTCGAGCTCCTGGTACCCCAAGTGCTGACAATCAGACTCATCATCACTGGAGGCAATCGCATTGCAGAGCGAGGCATCGAGATGAGATTCTACAATCAGTGGCAATCACTCATTTCCACAGTCTGGTACTGAACTCAATCCTCCCAGATGACAATGCTTACCTCCACAGAGTGGGGTTGGTCTGATACTACCTCCAGAATCTGGGAGTGGAGAGAATTGAATGGTCTGCCTGCAGTCCTGACCTCAAACCCACTGAGCACTTGAGGCATCAGCTTGGGGAGGTTGTTCACGCCAACGCAACCACACTGACTGACATGGGACAAATGCTGGTTGAAGATTAAGATGCCATCCCAATTTTCTGTTTATTCAAACACAAATCTCTTTACCTTTTCTGCAAAGTGAAATGTGGGGTGGCTCACAGCTGTTGAACAGTACTGTATGTTGTTTTAAAGAACCACTTGTTTTACAGTCACGTTAAAAAGAAAGTTTTCAAAGGACTGAGCAGGTCTGTGAAAAACTACGCACTCGCTGTGATTCTGTAATTTATAGTAGCACTTTCAGCAGTATTACCTTTAAGTAGTTGTTTTCTGTTTGAGTGGATATGTATGTCACATTGTTATGGAGGAATTTTCTGCTACTGCAGTTCATCGAGGTTTACGGGTATTTATTTATGTTCGGCTCTCTTAAGGTCCCACCACAGCATTTCTACTGGATCGTAGTCCAGACTCACTGCAGCACCTTGATTTATTTCTTTTGCAACCGTTTCTGTAGTAGATTTGCTCATGTGTTTGGAATCACTGACTCGCTGCATGACCTGCTTTTCCTACTTATCCACCAGTTTACCTTAACCAAGCAAAAGGTCCCAGTGGACTCATCTAATAACAGAAACCATCATTCTCTAAGTAATTAACCCAGAACTGTTATACTTTTAAGCACTACTCATACAGTCATGCCCGAAAGTATTCATACCCCTGGAAAATTTGACATGCCACTTTTTGTTCAAATGTGACTAACAGCTGAGAAATATTTTTTCCCACAATGATGCCTCTTGTACATCATCGTATTATCTCCTGGGAGATGCCTGTGTCGATTCCAGTCAAAAATATAATTTCTGGTTAAATAAGAGTAAACTTACATCAATATTTGCCAGGGGTATGAATACTTTCGGGCATGACTGTACATGAAGAATCTCAAAGACTCATTTTATCATCTCAACAAAGTCCCCAGCTAGTTCTTTCCACCATCTCTTAAAGTTTTCTCCAGCTTCATCACTGTCTTCACTCTCACTCTCATCAGAGCCGTCGTCTGAATCCTCGTTACTCTTCATCTTTGCCTCCTCTCTTTTCCACTCTCACCAGCCTCCTCCTGATTGTAGGTCACATCAACCCACAATTCCTTCCAGGTCACTTCCTCATCCCCATCTTCTTCTTCCTTCTAGTCCTCCTGCTCCTTAATTCACCTTTCATTTTCAAGCTTAATGCTTTCTTCCTGCTTTTGGACCTGCTGATATTATTATACCTGCCTCTGCTTGTCCCAGTGTCATAATCTCATCATTCTTGTTTGTAATGTTAAATTCCAATAAAAGGGTTGGCTGCTGCTGCAGAATCACATCACATGGCTGTTTGTTGTTGTGTCTGGACATCAGTGCCATGTGGATGTATTGAAGAAATTTTCTGCTGACAAAGTTCTTAGAATAACATAGATTTATGTTATTCTGAATTAAACCTTTATGGTCTCTTGGTTTCTGTAAA